>PVIY010024425.1:0-38034 GCA_004026745.1 Myrmecophaga tridactyla
ATTCCTACCTCTTCAATTTTTGGAAGAGTTTGAGCAGGATTTGTATTAATTCTTCTTGGAATGATTGATAGAATTCACCTGTGCAGCCATATGGTCATGGGTTTTATTTTTGGGAGATTTTTGATGATGGATTCGATCTCTTTATTTGCAATTAATCTGTTGAGGTCTTCTGTTTCTTGTAGAAACAGTGTAGGCTATTTGTGTTTCTAGGAATTTGTCTATTTCATGTAAGTCATCTAATTTCTTGACATACAGTTGTTCATGGCATCCACTTATGATACATTTTATTTCTTTGTAGTCAGTGCTAATACTCCCATCTCATTTCTGACTTCATTTGTATCATCTCTCTTTTTTGTCAGCCTAGCCAAAGGTTTCTCAATTTTATTGATCATCTCAAAGAATCAACTTTTGGTTTTATTAATTCTATTTTTTTTAATTCTCAATTTCATTCATTTCTGTTTTAACCTTTGTTGTTTCTCTCCTTCTGCTTGCTTTAGGACTAGTTTGCTCCTCCTCTGGCTATATCATTAGGTCTTTGATTTTAACTTTTTCTTCTTTTTTACTGTAAGTGTTTAGGGCTATAATTTTACCTTTCAACACTACCTTCAGGGCATCCCATACATTTTAATCTGTGGCTCTCACTTTTTTTGTGTGTCTTCGAGATAATTACTGATTTGACTTTGTAATTTCCACTTTCACAGATTTTTTAAGAGTGTATTGTTTAACTTTCACGTATTTATGAATTTTCCAGTTCTCTGACTGTTATTGCTTTATAGCTTCATTCCATTATGCTCAGTGAAAGTGTTTTGTATAATTTTAATCTTTTTAAATGTATTGAGACTTTTTTGATGACCCAACATTTAGTCTACCCTGGAAAATGCTCTGTGAACACTTAAGAAGAATGTGTATCATACTATTTGGAGGTGCAATGTTTTGCATATCTCTTTTAGATTTCCTGGTCTCTACAGAAGACGGCATCATTTAGAATTCTCTTCTCTTCAGCCCTAAGGAGGCTCTGTTCCTTTAAATCTCCACTGCTTCCATCCCTGTTGGGAGCAGGGTAAAAACAATGGCCAGTCATCCCTGTCCAGAGCACACTGAAGCAGCAGCCCAGAGCCAGGAACTGGTACTCTGAACTCCCAGATCAGAAGTTCTCAGCTATGCCTTCTCCAGTTTTGGGGAAAGAGGACGTCCTTGTCCTTCTCCATTCGCTTCTCACCTGGGTCTACTCATAGTTCTTTACTGCAGTTTCTCAGCTTCTTCTTCCTACTTTTCCCCGAATGCTGCATAGTGCTCCCCAGGCCTCTGGACCCCTAGAAAAGTTGTTTCAGACAGTTCTTGCCTATGTACTAGCTGTTTTGGAGGATGAAGGAGTCTTGGAGTTGCCTACTCTGCCACCTTACTGGGAACTTCTCTGGCTTGTTTTCTTAATTGGCTACTTTGACACCTGACATCTCAGCTGAGCAGTCTCTCAACTCAGCTCAGCTCTTGAAAAATAGAGTCTGAGAAACATTTTAAATATGAAAATTTTCTAACTTTGCATTCTTAAAAAAAAATTAAAACTATTTTATACTACAAGATGGAATAGGTACAAAAAGACTGTGGAATCAAAATACAGACCAAATTCATTTGTGAATTTAATATATGATTAGTGTTGAATTTTAAATTAATGGTGCAAAATTCTGAATTTTCAACAAAGTCAGCCCAACCAGCTAATTGCTCAGGGAAAAAAAAAAATAAAAACATATGTCTTAGTTCCCTTGTGTGTGTCAATGCAATATAAATTATAGATTAATGTGTAAAAGAAAAAATGAATACAATAATTTTTATGTTACATATTACATATTCCAGTATTTAGTGTTACATTATTGGATAAATATACTACAATATCAATCAAAATGCTAAATGAACTTTATTTTAGACTGAGCAATATAACTCTTAGAAATTTATCCTCTAAATTCATGTAAAACAAAACACCAAATTGTATTCACAGTATTGTTTCTGATAGCAAAAATTTATAATTGACCTATATGGCTATCAATAGTAAATTTAAATAAAAATCTATATTGATTGCATATTCATATAAGGAAATATTGTCATGCTAATTAATAATGTATCAATTTACTTCTTTTGATGCAACACTATCTTCAACTATATTTTTATATTAATATAACAGAAAGGTTTCTACAAATACAACAGCAGATCTGAAGTTATATTCAATGGGATTTATGGAAACTATTTTAATATGCCATCCACCTATTCCAAGTCCTTAATTAAAACAAACCACCAGACTTGTGTAGTCTTGTCTGCTAAAAGTGTTGCCATTGATAACACTGTCCACTGCAAATTCTACCCCATTCATTTTTCTAAGTAGTGTCTAAATAATTAATTGTTATGATTTTCAAGCTTAGGGCATAGGCATTTAAAGAAGGATTAACCAAGGATCAGATGAAAAACAGAATAGCTAGGCATTGTGATAGAAAGAACCAAGGCATCTCTAAAATCTCAGCACCAGAATCTTGAGGACTCTTTTCTAGTTCCATGCAGGTAGATATCTCTGCTCAGGATTCAACTTCCTGGGAGCAAATGCCTAATCGGTCTAGCCTGATCATAATCCAACACCCCTGAAATCTGAAGGAAAAAGGTTCTTATGATTTATAGCCCCAACAGAACAACATGGAATTGGCAAAGGAAACTTTTTTCAAATACAAGAAATCTGATGTTTTTAAAAAGGCAAAAATTGAAGCATCACAATTTCTCACTGTGGTAGGCCATGTGAGTTCCATTTTTAGCATTTTAAAAAAGGGAACTAATAATTTTCCTTTGGGAATAATATACTGCCCTTTTGCTGATAATGACTTCATGAATTTCCATGTTTACCCATTTTCTCTAACTGCCAGGAGGTAACATTAACCTTTATGGATTGCTTCATTTTCAACCGATTTTCCTTGTAAGCCTCTCAGATCCTTTTTGGAATGAGACAATTTAAAAAGGCATGTCAGTAATACTTTGACTAGTTCAAAAAGTCAAGAAATAACTTGTCTTGAGATGACAGGAAAATCGTCTCTGATGAACAAGAATATTTTCTTGTAAGAAAATGTATTCTTCCAAATTATGTTTGAGAAAATGGCTTGAGTCCTGACAGACTATCAGAAGCTGTTTTAGCAATGTAATGACCAAGGAAACCACACACTTAAAACTTTTGGAAGGACACTCCTAAAACAATATAGATGATTCATTCCAAGTATAGGTGTGATGTTTTTCTTTTGTAGACAGCTGGAATTTTTAACATTCTGAGCAAGATAATTTCTGTTTGAGGAGGTCTAATAAAACCCAAAAGAATGCTATCATTTCAACCCCATTTGCAAATATAATAAAATAAAGTGAGCACATAGTTTTCCTTGAGTATTAAATTACAGTATATTATATATGGATAATTGAAAATACACGAATGTTAGGACATCTCCATATGTTACTTTGGAAAAAAATTTCATGATTCACATAGTAATCCTAGTTTTATATGATAGCTACAGGCAATTACAACCTAACATTTATTTCAAGAATTAGAACCAAGCATCTATATTGTGTCATCTGATTGAAACTAAAATGAAGCTGATCATAAGCATTTGATTTTTTCATCAAAATGGGGTAGGAAAGAATGATCTCACTTTAGACATAGACAGTTGTCCTGTATCTTTCATCTCAGAGCAACATTCTAATAAGTAAATAAAAATAGAAAACACTGAAAAATGTACAAATCACAGAAGTTCGGTGATGCCATTGAACAAAATAATAGAAAACAATTTTATTCATCATCAACATATTATAAAAAGATAAATTGAGTATTTGAGGTTTGTTTTATATTAGGAATACAGACCATGGTAAACTAAACATATTATTTAAAATCACGATATCCATTATGATCAAGATTAAATATCTGCTACTCTAAATTCACAATTCTTTATTATTATACTTTGTAATTCTTTTTTTTTTTAATTTGCATATGGGCAGGAGGCACCAGGGATCCAACTCCAGACCTCCAGCACGGCAGGTCGGAGCTCTGCCTGCTGAGCCACGGGAGCCGCCCCACTTTGTAATTCTTAATCAGCATGCCTTGCTAACAAATAATTTCTTGGGGATATTTTGCAAGTCTTTAATAGAGGCATCATTGATGGCTAATTCTAATTTCACAATTCAAAGAATTCAAAAATGGCAGAAACATTTGGTCAATCCTCACAACCAATACAGTTCATGCTTAGAAGCTCTATGTTTGTGTAAGAAACTTTATTAAATGCTCCAATTCTTTGTTCCACTTACAAAATAAGAAGCAATACTTATGACCTCTTATCAATATAAATGTATTTGTATACATTTTTACGTAGAACAATGTACATTTTTCTGATTATTTCATGGAATATTATAAAATATTTTAAATTATATTATATCATTAAGATAACTGGTACATATAAGGTCAAAAATTTTAGACAAAGTTACTGAAAACTTGCATATTTGAGGGTCTGCACAATGATTTGAAGTGTGACCTAAAGTGGAAATGTGTGTTAATGAAAATATAATTTAAAGGCAATGGGAATATGATAACATTACATGGAAAATTTTAGAAAAATTTCTTTAAACTAAATTCTTCATCATTTCTCTTGATTTTCCACTTTAAAAGTATGAAAATAATCAACAACCCTGCGTCATAGGACTTAATCATCAATCCTTATTTGCACACCTGCCTACAATGTTCCAAGGTTTTTGGATGCTAATATTTTAATAAGACAAAATGCCCAAGGGCATAATATTCTAGTAGATAGATATCTGGTAGATAAACAAGTAAGCAATTTCAATATAGTATTATGAATTCTATGACAGAGTTATCTGGAGGCTTTTATGAAAGTACATGAAAAGTGCACATTTCCCAGAGAAAAAGAAAAAGAAATAATGGCTGAAGTCATCTGAAATGATTTGTCAGCTAACCTAAGTCATAAAGTCAAATGGGAATTAACCATCTGAAAGTAAAAGCGTTCACAACCCACAGAGGTACCAGTATGTAAATTACCGCAGATCGACAAGAAAGAGGGTGTGTTTAGAAGATTAAAGATGCCTGTATGTCTGAGGCATGATGCTCAAGAAAGGAAAGGACAAACAAAAACCTGGCAATGTAGACATGTTCAAGATCTGAGCTGTCTAGTTTGTAGTCACAGCTCACAATTGTTACTATGTTATTTCTTTAAAAACTCCAAAGTTTTCCTGGTTATGCACCAGTTGGCTGAATGACCAGGGTTGGTAGCCATATGGAATAAACCGAAAATAATCTCATGCTAAAGCACTAGCCTGTGAACAGCTTCCTTTAAAGATATGTAAAAATGTGAGGCCAAGAACTAAATGCTACTGAAAAGAGCCAGCAGCCACCCAGAGAACTGATACTTCTAACTACACAACCTAGGAACATCACTCTCTTAAGTGCTTTATTATGCAAAGAGGTGCTGATATATTTAGGAGGAAGACTTCTGTTTGGAGATATTTAACGTGACTATATATATTTATATTCATATAATCATAATGATCTGACTGAGATCAGGGAAATTTTCCATTATATTAACTATGTGTTATAGTAAAATGTAAAATTCTTGGTCAATTGAAGATACTGAAAGTAAAGCAAATATTTACATAAAATGAAGATACTGAATTAATATTTGAGTAGTATCATTTCTAATTGTCTTTGCAGTTTTTTGTCCAAGTTATTCCATTGTGTGTTTAAGAGGCTACATGAAATGGTTAAACAGTAAAATGCCCAACTACTGCAGTAAAGGGTGATGTTTTAACTGGATGTACAGGAAGTATAAAAAACAAGAACATAATGCAGTCCTTCCACAACTGGGTTGGATATTGTAATCATCCATGGAAACTGTAGAAAAACAAATTTCTGACTCTGTTCACCAGTATTATTATTGATAAATATGGGGAGAATTCCAGGAATTATTTTTGGTGAATTCCCTAGATGATATTCATACAACATGTATAGAGTTTGTGGTTTGAGAAACACAGCTACAGGGGTTGCCTTTTCAGCTTAGATACGAATCAAAAATTTGTGCGTTTTATTTCAAAACAGTATTGATATTTAAGCTATATAATGAAACTTTTATTTATTTCAGACAAAAGACCCAAAGAGCACAGAGAATTCTCCAGATAGATTTATTTGCGGAGTAATAATAATTAGTCATAGGCATTAGAAAATGAAGTAGTTAAAGCTATAATGTTATATACATGAACTCTTTTGTTGGTTTGTTTGAGCCCTAAGTGCTAATAAATGTGAAAAAGTTTACAAACATCCCCTTTTTGAAAAGCAAAGTACAAGACAGAGCTATAAACTTTTACAAACCAACTCTGACCATAATAGTGATCACCTATCTCCAGGATGTAAAATAATGGGGATTGAAATTTGGAAGGGAAGATTTCTTCAGGAAGAATTTTTAGCATAGTTTTTCCTCATAGCCATGGAGAGACAAGGGACTCCAAGGATCACTAAAATTGTTTAGACTTTGGTACCAGGTACGGATGTGAACTCCTTTAGGAAAGACTGATAGGAAAGGTTATCAGAAAAGTAATTATCCAAAACTCAGCCAAAAATGAGGCAAAGTGTAGACATTTGATGTAACATCCTTTTTTGTTATAATGGGAATCTTAGCCTATGATGAAACACTTAGTCTATCTTACTGTTTATTATTGATTGCTGGTTTTACATTAAGTTTTGTTCTTAACCAGCAAATTTTTGTCCACTAGTGCTGTAATACATTTTTGTCCAATAAACAGATACTCCAATAATTTATGGCCAGTTGGATATTAACCAGTTTATGTCTAACACAGTGATCTTATCCTAATATTTCTTTGTTAAATTGCTTGAAAATAATCTAGTTTCTCAGATGCTCATTGAACCTGTCTTACATCCTAATTTTTCCCTCATTAATTAATGAATTAAATGGGATCATTAACACATGTTCATTTTATGTTTGCCTGAAAGTCATGATTTTTGTTTTTGAAATGTAAACTGAAACTGCCTTTATGGTGGCAGAATAAAGAGAAATGAATAGATTGGGAATAATTGAACTTTCACACTGAGAGTGTAGTGGGAAGAGAGGTAATCTGGAATTCCCTTGGATTGTCTCACAAATAGTGCCCGGAAGGTTAACATATTCCTGTTATAGAGTTGTGCATGGTGGACAGTCTATAGCCTTCATTAGTTTTTTTTTTTTATTCCAGAGTGTAAACAAAACTTAGAATTTTACCTTAACTGACTGTTTCCTTGTTTTCCCCATTTTTTTACATGTTTACCTCAATTTTTGAATTTTTGTTTCTGTTTTCTAGTTTATACCTAGACAACATTTATTCCCCATTGGTGGCAGCAGTCTCTGTGGAGCTAAAGATGACAGAGAATCTAGTTTGCTAGACTTTTTGTTTTCCAGTTCTTAGTTTTTCCTTTGGTGAAGCCATTGAAACAACCTGATATATGATGGCAGGAGAAACATCCTCTTGCTTATCATTGTATCCAAAATTCTTACAAAAGTGTCTTGCAAAGAAGACATTCAATAAATACCTAATGAGTAAATATTATTGTAGCTCTGTGACCCTGTTTTAGTTTCTTCCTTGCTGCATGTATTACATTCATAGATGGTTATGTTTCTACCAATCAACTAATTTGTTTTCTCTTTATCCTCTTTTTTTCTGAGTTCTAGCACCTACACTTAGAACCAGTGGTTTCACTCTTGAAATTCCATTCCACATGACAACATTAAGTTCCAATATGCCACTCAGTCCTATTTAATCAAATGGGACCATCTTGAAACAGCAAAACACCTCTGGATAATTTCACATTTCGGTAAAAAAGAATAAATTTTTGTCATGGATGGAACAGAATCCAGAACATATTCTTATTTTCTAGATAGGTTTTCATTTGAATCTGAACATAGAGTCAAGTTTAATCTCTGGTTTAGAAATTTTGCTGTACCAATTTATTGAAATATGATTGGGATATATTGAGCTACTAAAACTCTGGCAATGATCAACTCACAGACTTTTTCAGCAGTCTAATACAAGATTAGAGAATCCACTTAGGCTGTCTCCCAACTAAGGCCCTGAGGACCCTTTATGGCTGCTCTTGTTGACCTGTTTCTTGTGCCTTTTTTCTTCTGCCTAGTGAAAAAAACATTTTCCATCCCATCTTCTTCATAGAGTTTACAGCACCTACTACTTCTTAATGTAGTGCTTGGTAATGTCCAAGACTAACCATCATTTGTTAGATCTCATATTTTTAGCTCCCTCCTTCCTTGAGCCTCCAAAGTAGTGCCTTCATAATGCCTTTGGTGCAAATCACTATAGGGTCAAGAGATGATAAACTAGCAAACACAGCAAAGTGCGAAGATTTTGATCTTGTAACTGGTATACAATCTCTGACTCCCTATCTGGTTTATATCTAGAAGTGATAGTAGAATCCTATGTTCCCATTTCTCCAAATAAAAATACTTACTCTTCCCTAATCCCTAATCTATATTACTTGAAATCCCCACTCTCTAATGTTAAATTTTGGCAAAACCTCAAAAACCATTCAAAGAGGTTGTTTCCTTGGTTGTGCCTAACTATACCCCCATTAACATAGGTCACATGATTCAAACAGGAAAGATAATGTTACAGTATTTCCTACAAACCAAACCTAACGATTAACCATGCCATTTTCTTGAAAGTGATAAGGCAAAATGGTATTACTCATAATTATGTGCTTCACGAAGATTAATTTAACAGCCAACTATTTATAGTAGAAGACCGCTGTTGCTTACCATATACAGATTCATCACTATTTTCAGTACATTAATGAGACATGAGGAAAGTCCTCTATTTTTAAAAACCTACTACTACTTAAAAATCTGCATATGAAAAGGTAGACTCCTTACTTTTCCCCAAAGCCTGTCCTTTCTTCTGTGGACCACATCCAAATAATGGCTTCCAAAGGCATCTAAATCCTAGAAAGTATAAATGATGGCTCCTTATATGTTATTTCCTTCTTTGTGAAATCCCCACTGCAAACTATAATCAGTACTGAATGAAGCTGATCCAGGTAGGACTGAGGTAAGGCAGAATACAGGGTAGAGGATGATATTAAACTCCAACTTCTGTGTGAGACCAAAGGAAGAGATGTTTATTTGCTGCAAAATTTATATGTTCAGTAGCATGCTAAATATTTTAACTTATATAGGCAGTTTATTCAAACACCATAATTACATGGAAACTTGTATAGGGAGTGAGATCTTGTTGGTTTGTGATACCCCAACACATCCCAGTGTAATCTGGGCAAAAGAGTAAAAAGAATTTGCAAAGTCCCCTCAAGGGGCTGGGGAAAAGAGTCGAAATATTAAAATTCCCCATCTGAGGAAGACCTGATATTCTCATAATCATAGCGGGCTGCCAATTTAATGGGACAGGCCCTCAATCTTGGGGCTTGCATTTATGAAATTTATTCCTGTAGAAGCTAAGCCCATTTATAATTATGCCAAAAAGTCACCCCCAGAGAACCTCTTTTATTGCTCAGATATGGCCTCTCTCTCTAAGCCAACTCTGCAGGTGAACTCACTGCTCTCCTCTCTTTGTGGGACATGCCTACCAGGGATGAAAAATCTCGCTAGCAACTTGGGACATAACTCCCAGGGATGAGCCTGGCCCTGGCATGGTGGGAGTGAGAAAGCCTTCTTAACCAAGTGGGGAAGGATAAATGAAACAAAGTTTCATTGGCTGAGAGGTTTCAAATAGAGCTGAGCAGTCATTCTGGAGGTTATTCTTATGCAGTATATAGATATTCCCTTTCAGTTTTTGATGTATTGTGGTAGCTAGAAAGTGTTGTACTATAATCCAATAGGCTTGATCCTTGAAGATGAATGAATAACTATAGAACTTTTAAGGTATGACACTGTGACTATGAAAATCTTGCAACTGACACTCCCTTTATCCAGTATGTGAACAGATAAGTAAGAAAAAAAAAAGACAGTAGATAAATAAACAATAGAAGGTGGAGGGGTATGGGATGCTTTGGGTGTTCTTTTTCACTTGTATTTTATTTTTCTTATTTTTTTGAATAATGAAAATGTTCAAAAATTGATTGTGATGATGAATACACAGCAGTATGATGATACTGTGAACCACTGATTGTACAATTTGGATGATTATGTGGCATCTGAATTTATAATATATGCCAATAAAATTGCATTAAAAACAAAATACACTGAATGCATTGTGTATACATATGTGAAGCAGCACAATTTGTCTAAAGATAAACACAAGTTGCATTGTGTTTACAAATGTAAAGACAAACACAATTTGTGTTGTTTCTTCTCTTTAGACCGCTAGAGCTAATAAGTCATCTTGTTAAGGCACAGCACTAGTGAAACCAAAGTCAGAGTTTCACTTCTGCCATGAACCATATCTGCAGTTTACAACTTTATCCTAGAATGACAAATGTTAAAAAATAAACTGTAATCAGAATGTATTTCTTGAAACCCAAACCTAATAATATCAGTTTTGCATATGATTATGTAGTGGGACTTTTAGAATATATATTTATGAATAGATCAAAATGACAGTAGAAATAATGCATTGGGAAATTCGGTTAGAGTTAGATTGGGGAGTGTTCAGGACATATAATATGGACCCCCCCAAATAAAAAAATACTATCAAGTGGCAATTTAAGGGATATTTAACTTGTAGAAGTTATTGTAAAAAATGTTGACAAAAGTATTATAAAGAAAATAGGGTGACATTTATTTCAACCAGAGCAGATCTCTATTTTGCAATCAAAGCTCTTGATGAATTTTATTGAAATGATGGCAATATAATAGTCATCTTATATTGAAAGTTGATAATTCCTAAATGCTACTAATCAAGTTGATGTGGTTCAGTCAAAATTGATTTCTATTATTTTATCATTAAGAATAACAGATACTCTAATTTTGACTTTCCCTTTTATGATCTTCATTCTACAACTGGAAAGTAAGTTGAATGAATCAACTAGAAAATATTCATTGTTTTCCAAGAAAATAAGTCTATCTAGAGGTCTAGGTGGAATTCCTATGGAGAGTCTTTAAAATCAAGCCATTATGGCAAGCCATGGTGGCTCAACAAGCAGAGTTCTCACCTGCCATGCCAGAGACCCAGGTTCGATTCCTTGGTGCTTGCCCATGTAAAAAAAAAAAAAGAAAGAAAGAAAAAATCAAACCATTCCCATATAAAATGGGAGGGTAAGCCAAATGCTTCTTAATCTATGTAAATATTTATTATTCCATATATCATTCAGTGATGAATTTAACTAAACTCAACAGACATACAGTGATAAATTCTGCTACCTCATGGTCATTAAACTCTGAGGAAAACATGGAGCGACAGTATTTAGGATTATTGTTGCTTTTTTAAGGACAAGGCCTTTTCAAAATTATCCATAAGCAAATCCAGAGCATATTATTTGACAAGATGTTAAAGCCACTTTTAAGAATCAGTAGAAGAAAAAATTATCCATCAATCTTTACGGTAATAAAAAGTGGGATAGATCCCGTCTTGATGTCTACTCTGAGAAGTTTCAATGTCAAGAAAAAGTTTTACCAAAATAAAATCTTTCAGACCAAGATTTCTGTTTTAATACAAAAATTTAGCCACAGTGATATTTTGGGGGTTTTCCTCCTCTACAGGCTTAATTATGGACATTAGGTAATTATGTTGTCACTTATAATTAATTCTAAAAGTTTAAAAAGGTTAGCAACATGCTCTGTCCTTCACCTTTTTTAAAATAAGAGCACTTATGTCTGAGCATCAATGTTTTCACTTTGTACATTTTAATTTTCAAAAGCCACCAAGGGAGACGTGCGTGCAGAGAGAACGTGTCCTTCTACAATGTTGACATTATATTTTGAATTTTTAATAGAGGTTTCTACTAATGCAGTTTGAAAATCAGGTGAAATTAACACTCCTACAACCTTTGTCTTTCATTAACACGGTGGAAAGCTTAATGATATCTACGGTTGCCAATATACAATCGCATTTTCCTATTTATCTTCTCAAACAGTTCCAGAAAAGGTCAGATTGAATTTATAACACTGGTTGGGCTGCTATAGGTATATACCACTAGAAGGATAAAATACAGTATTTGAAATGATTTTACTGCCAGCCAACCAGGGCAATCAAAAATGTTAATGAGGACAGAAACAATCATTGCTGTTGGATAACAGGCTCTAAAGGTCTGGCAGCCCTAACTTGTGTTTAGGGAAATAAAAGGAAAAATGCAGATGCACGAAGAATATATTTATCTTTGAGAGGAATTGGATTTTTCCTTTTATTTTATAAATATACCCATTACATGGTTGTTTAAACTAATGCATATTTAGACTAAAATTTTGCTTTGAAAATTCGATTTTCTTTTTTTCACCTTTAAAGTTAGTCAGTGAGTGCAATGAAAAAGCAATTACCCAGTGGCTTCCAGCAGTCATGCTTCTCCCATTAATATGCAATCTGAGGTTGGGAAAATGTTTATGCTTTAACTGACTGAAGGTTCCACTGAGGTTTTCTGCATTAGCCCCCCTCACAGGGGCTGCGTCACTCGTCCACAGAAATGAAAACGCCTGCCTTCATAGCCATTCTGTGCTCAGATGGCTCTTCTCTTGATTCCATATCATGGGCGAGTTTCCTATGAGATTTTTTTTAACTTGATGTTGTTTTGTTGTTGTTGTTCTTGTTGTTTTCTCTGACCTCTCATTCTGGTTAGTTATTTATTTGTCTCTGATTTGTTGGGAGAAAAAGAAACTATTACTGCCTTTTTCTGAATTTAATTAATGCTGCTTTTCAGCTATGAAAGAGAATATTTCTACGGGAAGCACAGGGACTACCAAACTTTAAACATGTAAGCCCACCACCCTTGGTGGAAATTGTTGTAATTCTATGATGCTTAGTCTTCAGTTGGTGATAAAATGTTCTTTATATGTGTACTTTAGGAATGTAGATGTAACACAAAATATAAATTAATATGTCATATTACAAGGTCTCAAATTCTTCAGGGGCTTCTCTGTTGGTTTATGGAGACTTATGAATGCTTATATACATTTAGAAAAATATTTGGCTTTTCTAAGATGAACTTTGCTGTTGACAGCAACCTGAAAAATATGCATTTTCCCCTTTTTTTACTAGGCTGTAAGGTAAAAAGCAATTACGCTTAATAATGGTTTTAAAGAATTTAGAGTATTAGCAGTAATTTTATAAAAATTAAAAAGGTAAAATTTGTATATACTATTTCTAATATAGGAATCATTTAAGTTAGACAATTTTGATAATAAGATTTTCCCCTGGTTCTATCACAGTATAAAAATAATGTTTCCCTTTTAGTTCCACAGAGGGTAGGCAGGGGCTTGAAATAATGCTCTTGGAACTGACCTTGGAAACCAAAGTACCCACTGTATTTGTGAAACAGAAAGATAGGTGGCCATGATCAAACCTTGAAGGCTCATCAGAAGGGCAGACTTCAAAAGTTACTAAAAATGAATGGCTTTGATCATCTTCTGGAGTCCTGTGACTATGACCTTATCATCATCGAAGGTGGGTCAGGAGGACTGGCAGCTGTTAGGGAGGCATCCAAATAGGACAAGAAGGTGATGGTCATAGATGTTATTACTCCAACCCCTCTTGGTACTAGATGGGGTCTTGGAGAACATATGTGAATGTGGGCTGCATGCCTAAAAATTGATATACCAAGCAGCTCTGTTAGGAAGCCCTACAGGACTCTTACAACCATGGTTAGAAAGTTGAGGAGACAGTTAAACAAGACTGGGACAAAATGACAGGATCTGTACAAAACCACATTGGCTTTCTAAACTGAGGCCACCAGGTAGCTCTAAGGGAGAAAAGGATCACCTACAAGAATGTTTATGGGCAATTCGTTGGACCTTTTAGGATTAAGGCAACAAATAATGACGGTAAAGAAAAAATTTACTAAGCTAAGAGATTTTTCATTGCCACTGGTGAAAGGCCAAGTTACTGGGGCATGCCTAGTGACAAGGAGTATTGCATCAGCAGGTATGATCTTTCCTCTTTACCTTACTGCCTGGGTAAGACCCTGGTGTTTGGAGCATCCTATGTGGTTTTGGAATGTGCTAGATTTCTTGCTGGTATTGGTTTAGATGCCATTGTTATGGTTCAGTCCATTCTCTCTAGAGGATTTGATCAGGACATGGCCAACAAATTCAGTGAACACATGGAAGAATATGGTGTTGAGTTCATAGTACAGTTTGTACCAATAAAAGTTGAACAAACTGAAGTAGGGACACTGGGCCAACTCAGGGTGGTAGCTCAGTCTAACCAATGGTGAAGAAATCATTGAAGGAGAATATAATGCAGTATTGCCAGCAATATGAAGAGATGCTTGCACAAAATAAATTGGCTTTGGAACTGTGGGGATGAAGATAAATGAAAGGACTGGAAAAATACCTGTCACAGATGAAGAACAGACTGATGTGTCTTACAGCTATGCCACAGGTGGAGAGTAAACTGGAACTCACCCCATTAGCAATCTGGGCAGACAGATTGCTGGCTCAGAGGCTTTATACTGGTTCCTCTGTTAAATGTGGCCATGAAAATGTTCCAACAACTGTATTACTCCATGAGAATATGGTAACTGGCCGTTCTGAAGAGAAAGCTGTGGAGAAATTTGGGTAAGAAAATATTGAGTTTTACAATAGTTACTTTTGGCTGGTGGAGTGGACAATTCCATCAAGAGATAACAACATATGTTATGCAAAAATAATCTGTAATATCAATGAAAATGAGCATGTTGTGGGCTTCCATGTACTGGGTCCAAATGCTGAAGAAGTTATACAGGGTTTTGCAGCTGCCTGAAGTATGGCATGACCAAAAAGCAGTTGGACAGCGCAATCAGAATCCACCCCTTCTGTGCAGAGGTATTCACTACCCTGCCGGTGTCCAAATGCTCTCAGGGAAGCATGCCCCAGGCTGGCTGCTCAGGTTAAGCCTTGGTGTAGATGCTGCTGCCAGACTCAAGCCTCTGACTGGTTTCCTTGCCAAAATGCAAGGTGAAATTTTCGGGAAGGTAGTTCTACTCTTGGCTCCTTACCACCATCCATGCTCCCTTGGGCTCCTGTGTAGGAGGGAATAGAAGGCAGTCAGCATCACACTGGGGTCAGCTGATCAGACTCAAAACTGATGTTTGGCAGTGCATCTTTAGGATGTGTCTGTGATATCACCAACCTTAAGCTCCTGTGGGTGGGCAGTGATGGAATAGCTGTCAAATCAGTTTTAGACTGATCTTTTCTTTGTGGGAGTTGCTTTATTCTCATTGTTAAACTTTTTAAAGTTGATTTTTTTTTCTCAATGATGTTAATGATACTAGAGACGAAAGATGTCAGCAATTTTTGTCCACAACCAAGTCCTAGTTAAAGCATCCAAAGAAGGTACCTTGTTTTATGGAAGGGGTGCTTTGACTCACTTGGGGAATATGTAGGCTTGTCCCATGAAAGAGAGCTCTATTATCCTATGTACTTCCAAGGATTAGTGCACTTTTCACTTACTGATTCTCGTTAGCAATATCTCTTTTAATGATTTAAATGTCCCCAAACAAGTAAAACTTTGGTTGGCCCCTGCCAAGTTTATCCCCATTAGCTATATCACTGATACTTATTATTTTAAGTTTTGTTTAGGAAGGGAAGTGATTGCATATTTGAATCAATACTCATTGCAAAGATAGAGCAGCATTGGAGGTTGATTTTGTAATCTTGTATGATTTCCACCATCGTTCATCATGGAGGTAGATGAATACCTTAAATGGGGAAAAAGAATTAAATACCTTACATTATTTAGTTTATTGTGTGTTAGTCTAGATGAATTGAAATCTTTTATAGTGGAAAACTGTCTAAAATTATATATATATGTAGCTTTAGCTTTAAGCTAAAAGCACAGAATAATACTGCTTTTCCATGTGTATTAGTTAGCCTAGATGACTTTACTTGTGAATTCTACCAAATATTTAAAGAAGAAACAAAATAATTTATGCCTAAACTTTCAGAAAAATATAAAGCAAGGATACTTTTCACATAATTCTACTAGGGCAACATTACTCTGCTATTGAAAGCAGACAAAAACATTACAAGTCAAGAAAATTATAGACCCCTATCCCTCATGTATACAGATGAAAAATTTCTTAAAGTTTAGTAAAATTTAAATCAACACTATTTATACATATAAAATAATGGATGAGGATGAATGGAGTTTATCCCAGGAATGAAGGCTCTTTAATCATTCAAAAACCAATGTAATTTACCATATTCACTAATAAATAATGAGATCCATGGGACCACTTCAATAGATTCAGAAAAACAGCCTTTGACAAAATTGAAAATCGAGTTCTGATTAAAAGAAAAGAAGGAAAATTTTCTGTCCTAACCTAGACTTTGATTGGGGAAACAGTCTCTTTAGGAATTTATAACAAAAGTAGGTAGGCAAGATGGCAGTGTAGGGAGGTGTGGAATTTAGTTTGTCCTATAGAGCAGCCAATAAGTAGCCAGGAACTGTCTGGAACAACTGTTTGAGGGACATCCATGACCAAAGACACATCTTATACCAGTGTGGAAAGGGCAGAAGGGCTTAGATCACAGGTCAGAGCTGTAAGTAAAGCCCTCAAACTGTGGAGGTTGGTATCCTTCCCCTACTGGCACTGCCAGCTGTGTTAGAGAAACTCCCCCAGGGGAAAAAAGAAGCAGTCTCCACTGGGACAAGGAGAAGGTAGCACAATGAAACTCCAATTGTGGTTTTAATGAACAATTTTGACTGCTGAATACAAGGTCCAAGCACAAATAAACCTGGAGCAAGCAGGAAAGGAACTCTGAGACCTCTCCTAGCAGAGAGGAGATTGGGCCAACAAAGGAAAAAGAAAACGGGGCTTTCGTGTTGGCTGAGCTCAGAATACTGGGAAAGGTCTGTGCCCCTAGAAAAGGGGAACATAGAGTACCAACTCAAGCTCTTGACGGGGACTGGCACTGAAAAGGATTTTTTTAAAACTATTCTAAGTAGCTTATTAGAGAAAGCTGCAGGCATTTTCAGTTGTCAACACAGACCCTGGCAAAAGCAGAATTAAGATAGATCTGTCAAAGTAACTAGTTAAGTGAAGGAAATAGTTCCCTAAAGGGTGTATCTTTCCCAAGGAAAGGGGGAGTCAGGCCCGGCTCAAGTGGTGGCACTCATTCAACAAATTCAGACCTCAAAGGCTAGAAAACAGAAACAGCTTAAGATTGCCTTCTACCTCAGCCTCTGTCTCAACCGTGCCCCTGGCAGAGACAGGGTCTGCTAAAAATTAAAGGCACCACATCACTTTACACCAGTGGGGAACTGCAGACTGACAAGCGCCGCCTTCCAGGCAAGATAGAAAGAGCAGAGTCCTAGAGGCTTCACAGGAAAGTCTGACAACCTGTTGGGTCTCATCCTCAGGAAAACTTGATACTGATTACACCCTCCTCCTGAAACCTGAAATTAATACGTGCTTTCTAATTGTCATATATTCAAACTTCGAGTTTAACTGACATCATAAAATTATAAATGTGGCAATTGTAATTAAACCTGACTATACATCTCCTACATTGCCAAAAGTAAAACTTACATGCTGCAAAAACAAAGGACAAGCTATACAACAAAATAAAGAAAACTGTGGGGGACATTGCACATTTTAAACAATTGGATACAATGAAATGAGTAAGACCAAATAAATATGTTATATCCACAAACTCCCCTTTTCAAAGTCAGATACTATTGGATTTAGTCAGGAATCAAAACTAAATAATATATTATTTTAGAAAGAAATATCAGGGTAAAAAACTCACTAAAGTTTGAGGATATACAATAATATAACAAGCAAGTACTGTTTAATCTTTAAAAAAAAAAAAAGCAGCAGGAGAGGAAAATAAAAGGGAGATTTGTACCAAATATCAGACTAAAATAAAAGTCTCTAATTCCAAAAATAGCAGCATCATTGAACAAATGAAACATACTACCTTTTTTATCCCCAACAGAACATACATCAAAAGAGATCCCATTTAAATATTTCCTGAATTAAAAAAAGAAGACATGAAAAGTACCATCAAAGGACACATTGAAAAACGATTAAAGATCTACCTATCAACTCTCATAACATTCAACACAAATAATGCCAAAGGGGAACAGTATCCTCTTAATTAAAGAACAGAAAACTCCAAGTTTCTGCAGATGGCATGATAGAGTATATGAAAAATAGTAAAGAATCTACAAAAATAATTCCTGAAACAAGTAAGCAGCAAGGTTACGAATAGTGATTAATTTTTTATATACCTGCAATTAGCAATTGGAACTTGGAATTTTTAAAAATGTACTTGTAAATATAGCATAATATGTACAGGATCTGTACACAGAAAACTGCAAAACACTGATGAAGGGAATTCAAAGATCTAAATACATGAAGATATGTATTTAGTGACTGTGTGATTGTGAAAACCTTGTTCTGATGCTCCTTTTATCTATGGTATGGACAGATGAGCAAAAAATACGTATTAAAAATAAATAAATGATAGGGGAACAAATGTTAAATTGGGTAGAGGGAAATGCTAGTGGTCAGTGAGAGGTAGGGGTAAGGGGTATGGTATGCATGAGTTTTTCTTTTTTCTTTTTATTTCTTTTTCTGGAGTGATGTAAATGTTCTGAGAAATGATCATGGTGATGAATATTCAACTATGTGATGATATGTGAGTTATTGATTGCATACAAAGTATGGAATGTTTATACATTAAGAATGTTCATGTTTGTATGTTGATGGTTTTATCAATTAAAATAAATACATATATATAAACACATGGAGATATATTCCACAGGAAATTCTGACTCTCGAGTTAATCCACTTTCAGCCTATGAAACCTCATCAAAATTGCCAGTAAAAATCACCACTGCTCCAGGTAAGCAAATCTCAGCCGTCTCACTCTGGATGTGCTGGTCTCTCCACATTTCTGATTGGCAATTTGCCCTGAGACCTCAGTTATTGATGGATCTAAGAAAAGTCATTGTTATTCAGTTTGTTCAGCTTTTCCTGTCTGTAAGGATGAGAGTGACAGATTCCAACCTCTTTATGTCTTGAAGCTGAAACTAGAAGCCTTCCTGTTTTTGTGCTCTCATTATTTTCATGTCATTTTGGCATGCACTACCATAGTTTATTCTAATTCTCTTATATATAATTATTTAGGTTACTTCCTATATTTGTATAAAAATTACACACAATGCTACAATGATAATATTGTTTAAATGAATTTTCATTGTATAGGAAATGTATCTTTAGGTTAGATTCCTAGAGATAAGATTTCTGGATCAAAAACTAAGTGCATTTTTAGGTTTGCTAGTTATTGCCAAAATCCCTCGCAAGCATTGTACCAGTTTACATTTCAACCAACAATGTTGAGAATGCCTTACTGCACAGACTTACCCACAAAATGTGTTTCATACTTTTAAATTTTTCCCAATACAATGGGTGAGAAATATCTCAGGGTTTTGATTTGCATTTCCTTAAGTAAGAGTGAGATTTAAAAGGTTTTCATATATTCAAAATCCTTTTTTTTTTTTTTTGGATTATCAGTTCATATATTTTTTCTTTTCTTATCAAGTTTTTGCTCCTTTATGCAACAAATTTAAGTGTTTTAATATTACTACTATTTTTCTGTACTATACATATTCCAAAAATGACTTCTCAGTTTGACAGTTGTTTTTGATTATTTTGCTTATTTGGCTTTCACCACACTCAATATGTTTGGTATTTGTTTGCATGTAAGGAAGCTAGTTGTCATTCTTTTCTTTTCTTTATTTCTCTGTAACTGATGTGTTTTCCACCACTTCAACCCCTGACTGCTTTCAGATTTGTTTGTTTCAGAAGATTGAATAGGGTATGTCTAACAGTAGTTTTTTGTTGTTGTTGCTGTTGTCTGTTTCTTTCTTTGTCTTGTTTTTATCTTGTTTGATATTCTCTGATTCTCTTGGATCCTTAGATGGGTAGTTCTTTTCTGTCACTAATTTTCGAAAATTTCCAATCATTATCTCTTTACATATTTCTTCTACCCTATTTACCTTCTTTTCTTCTGGTATTCCAATTACATGTGTGTTGGACAATTTTTTTCCACAAACTATTTGTTGCTTATTTCTGTTTTTCTTTTTAATTCTTTTTTTTCCTCTTTGCCTTTCTTGTTTGACTAATTTCTATTGACCCATCTTCAGTTTACTGATTTTTTCCCCTCAGCTTTATTTAATGTATAATATACAAGTTAAAGGCAATCTTCATCTTTCTTACTTTTTTTTTCATTTCTAGCATTTCCTTTTGAATCTTTCTTATAGTTTCTATTTCTCTGTGGAAATCACCAGTGTGATCTTACATGTTTTCAACATTTTTCATTAAGCGAATTTAACATAGTTATGTTTAATTAGATAATTCTAGCATTTGTAAACCATCTGAGTCTAATTCTAGTGATTACTTTATCCCTTCAGACTATTTTTCTGTGCATTTATATGCTTCCTTATGTTTTTCTTGAAAATAGGCCTGGATAGGTCAGTAGATATGAGGGAAAGAAATTTTATGCATGGAGATGAACAATCCTTTCCTTGTGCTAGGGCTTAGTGTGATAGATTAATGTTTGTCGCACTAGGGCCTATGTGTGTTAATGTTGTCAGGAAGTGGACTATGTTTTATATTTTTTTGTTTTATGGCTATGCGAAGTGCAAAAGATTTCAAATTGCCTTCTGTGATATCTTACATTTCTCTCTCCCCTTGGATTTAGGTCTTCCTGTTGTAAGGTTATCCAGAGAGACTCTGCCTTGCAGCTCTTCTAGTTATATTATAATTATGTTTATTTCATGCTTAGTGAGCATGATGGTGGATGGGGGAAGGGATCTTTTTCCTATATTCTGACTAAAACTAAATCTTAGGCACATACTTTGCATCTAGATCTTGGGTGTGTGGCATTCATTATTGTTCCTGACCCTCCTCAAGCTATAATGCTTGGGGGCAGGACAGGATGGCAGTATACTGAGGTGTAGAGTTTAGTTAGTCCTCTGGGGAAGCTAATAAATAGCCAAGAACAGTCTGGAACACCTGTTTAGGGAACTCCAGTGACTGGAAACACATTGCAGACCAGTCTGAAACAGGTGGAATGACTGAGATCCCTCACAGAACTATAAGCCACCCAGGCCTTAGAGCTGATAACCTTCCCCCACTGACACATTCTAGTATTTCCATGAATTGGTTCCTGATTGATAAGAAGCCCTTTCTACTAGGAGCAAAGAAGGGATGTCTGCCAAGCTCCAATTGTGGTTTTAATCCTAGAGAGGAGGCAGGACTGACAGGCAAAAAATAAAATAAAATAAAATAAAATAAAAACAGGATTTTGGAGTTAGCAAAACTCAGCGTACTATAAAAGGGGGCACTAGAGCAGGGCATCAACTCCAGACCCTGAATGGCAAAACTTGAAGGCTGGAGACTCACTCTGAAGAGGTTTTCTTTTTTAAAAAATAGTTCTAAGTAGCTCAATAGAGAAAACTTCAGGGATTTTCAATAGTCAGCGCTGACCCAAGCAAGGGCTGATTAAGAAACGTTTGAGAGAGACAAAGTAATAAGACAAGTGGGAGAAATAATTTCCCAAAGAGCATATCTTCTCTCCAAAAAAGAGAGAAAAAAAGATGGGGCCCTGTTGAAATGGTGGCCCTCCTTCAGTGAATTTAGGCCCCAGGGGCTAGAAAACAGAGGCAATTAAAGCTCTCCTTCTATTTCAGTATCTGCCTCAACCACTCCCCTGGCAGAGACAGGGCTTGCTGAGAACTAAAGGCACCGCAACACTTTATGCCAGCTGGGAGCTATGGCCTGACAAACACCTGCTTGTCATCTGCAGGGCAGGATAGGAAAAGCTCAGAGTTAGAGGCTTCATAGGAAAGTTGGACAACCTGCTGGGTTTCACCCTCAGAAAAACTTAATATTGGTTACATCTTCCACCTGAGACCTGGGCCTATCTGGTCAGGGAGAATCCAATTGGGGTTGATAGTATCTGGGGAGACCCTCCTCAAAAAAAAAAAAAGTTTTCATAGGTTTCATATAGGCTGGACGAGAAACAGAAAACAAGAGCAAAAAATTTTGATCATTCTTTAAATTGAAGCTATGCTAAAAGTCTGGAATAAGTTGAATTGAAAACCAAAGAACAGATAGAGAACAAAGCCAACCAACAAGAAAACCCTAGGTAGAAGAGTGAAAACAACCTACAAAATAAACTAATCAAGGAAATCAGTTACTTTAATACCAGTAAAAAATTATGAGTCAGATTAGTAAATATGAAGATATGGCCTAGTCAAAGCAATAAACTAACATTTCAAATGAAGTACAGGAGTTGAAACAATTAATTAAGGATGTTTGAATAGACATGTAAACTCACATTAAACATCAAATCAATGAGTTGAGGGAACATATGACAAAAAAGATGAAGGATATTGTGCTAGTTTGAAAGGATTTGTGTACCCTAGAAAAGCCACATTTCAATCCTAATGAGTCTTGTGGGAGCAATGGTTTCTTCTAATCCCTATTCAATACTATAAATTGGAAATTTAATTAAGTTATTTCCATGGAGCTGTGACTCAATCAATTGTGGATATTAAACTTGATTAAATGGAGACTGTCTCTACCCATTCTACATGGGTCTTGATTAATTTACTGGAATCCTATAAAAGAGGAGATGTTTTGGATAGAGTTCCTTTTTGAGAAACAAGAGAGAACTGAAGAGCCATAACAGAATGACGAGAGAACCGCAAAGTCCACCAGCCAGCAACTTTTGGAGATGAAGAAGAAGAACACCCCTGGGGGAGCTTCATGAAGCAAGAAACCTAGAGAGGAGGCTACTGACATTGCCCTGTTCACTATGTGCCTTCCCAATGGGGAGAGAAATGCTGAATGTCATCAGCATTCTGGACCCAAGATATCTATCCCTGGATGGCTTAGCTTGGATATTTTTATAGACTTCTTTAACTGGGACATTTTCTTGGCCTTAGAACTGTAAACTATAACTATTTAAATTCCCCTTTTTAAAAGCCATTCTTTTTTAGTTCATTGCATTCCAGCAGCTGGCAAACTAGAACAGATATAAAGAAGACATTGGGCAGCAATAATGAAGAACTCAAAAGTTTGAAAAAACAAATGGCAGAACATATGGAAATGAAAACCACTGGAATCAGAACCTGGAAGCAATGGAACCAGGAGCATAGGGCAAAGAGATGCCAGCCATGTGTCTTCCCATGTGACAGACATTGGCCTTTCTTTAGATTCAAGGTATCTTTCTATGTGTGCCTTAGTTTGGGTATTTTTATGGCCTTAGAACTATAAACTTGTAACTTGATAAATTCCCTTTGTAAAAGCCAACCCATTTCTGGTATACCATATTCTGGTTGCATTAGCAAACTAAAATATGGTGTGTGAATAAAACTGTTTAAAAAATAGACTGAAAGACACAAGTGATGGAGAAAATGTGGAGAGAGACATGTACGTATTCAGTGTTGGTAGGAAGTAGGGTGGTGCAGCCCCTCTGTATGGCAGTGTGTTTGTTCTACAGGGGGCTAAGTATAGGTGACCATATGATCCTGAAAACCCATTGTTAGATGTATACTTCAAAGAACTGAAAGCTGAGACATGAATGGACATTTGCACACTGATATTTATAATATTCTTGATTTGCAATGAATGGAGGTGGCCTAAGTGTATTGACAGTATATTGAATGACATAACCAGAAATGAAAAGAGAAATATTATAATAACTCACTAATATGGACTAACTATAATGTACAAATACTGAGAATTTAATTCAAGAGCATAAGTTATCAGGGGAAGGCTTATTGTAATGGTTCCTAGATTGTAAACTCTTGCAGAAGTCACATCTATTCCTGAGTGTAATGGTTGTTTCTAAATTCTAAGATACTGAGCTCTTTGTGTATAACGTGGTCATCTCCTGAAACTTTGGGTATCTGTATAATACCTGAGACTCAGAGTTAGATCCTACAGCTATGAAAGTTAGCATTACCCCAGACAGCCACTGCTTAAAAAAGCTGAGAGATCAGACTTCAATTAGAGTTATGAATGAAGCTGATCTTATTAGGACTTAGGTAAATCAGACCAAAGAGTAAAGATGATACTGACTGTGTTTTAACACTTCAGCTTCTGTGTAAGACCAAAGGAAGAGGTCTTTATTTGCGGGAAAAAAAATATTTTTGTATCACACTATCTAATTTAATTTGTACAGTCAGTTTATTCAAATATCATAATTACATGGAACCTTGAATAGGAAGTGAGATCTTGCTGGTTTGTACAGGTTAATGTGACACCCTAATAAATCCCAGACTAATCTCAGCAGAGAAAAAGGAAGTCCTCTATTTGCAAAATCCCCTTTAAAGACTGGGGAAAAGTGTCAATATTAAAGTTCCCTACTGGGGAGGACATGATAGTCTCACAAACATTGAGAACTATCAATTTAATAAGCCAAGCCCTTGATCTTGTGGCTTGTCCTTTAATTTATTCCTGCAAAAGAGAAGCTATGCCTACTTATAATTAGGCCTCAGAGTTACTCCCCAGAGAAACTCTTTTCTTGTTCACATGAGGTCTCTCTCTCTAAGCCAACTCCACACATAAACTTACTGCCCTCCCCACTATGGGGGCCATAACTCCCAGGGATGAGCCTGGCCCTGACATCGTAAGATTGAGAAAGCCTCCTTGGCCAGAAAGTAGAATAGAAATGAAACAATATTAAGTTTCAGTGGCTGAGAGATTTCAGATAGGTTTGAGAGGTCATTCTGGAGGTTATCCTGATGCATTATATAGATTTCCCTTTTTGGTTTTTAGTGTATTCGAATAGCTAGAAGGAAATATCTGAAGCTGTTGAACTATAATCCAGTAGCCTTGATTCTTGAAGATGATTGTATAAGTATATAGCTTTCATGGTATGACCATGCAGTTGAGACTATCTTGTGATTAATATGTCCTTTATCCAGTATAAGGACAGATGGGTAAGAAAAGAATGACTGACAAACAAACAAACAAACAAATAAATAAATAATATGAGTGATAAGGGGTAGGGATGTTTTGGATGTTCTTTTTATTTTTACTTTAATTTTTATTCTTATTTTTGAGTAATGAAAATGTTCAAAATTGATTGTGGTCATGAATGCACAACCAAGTGATGATTCTGTGAACCACTGATTGTACACTTTGCTTAATCATCTGGTAGGTGAATGTATTTTAATAAAATTGCATAAATAAAAAAGGAGTGCATAACCACTGGCCAGATTCCACATGGGTTTGAGGTTTTCTTTTATATTATCTAGAAAATTCTACACTGAGATAACAAGAAATAAAATATTCTCAGTGCACCTGTCAGAGACATACAAACTCAATCAAGACCTCATATAATCCCTGAAGATTAAATTTCTTGATCTTTTACTAGTAGAATTTCTAGAGGTTCAACCCTCAGAAGAGGGAAAAAATCCCACAAGGTCATCATAGATACAAAGAGGCATAATCAGCTGAGAAACTATTAAATATGATTACTGGGATATGAGATTTACTCACAAAAAAAGCAAGTGGAAAATGTCCTGAAAAGTTTAAATCATTTGAAATATACTATATCATTCTTATATTAGCATTAAATTTTTTCGATTTTATTTCCTATGTTTCATTGAAGATTCCATTATTTTCCTTACTATCTTCAAATTATTATATTTCCATTTATTTCCAACTCCAATAGCTTGAGCAAAAATTCTAAAATAAATTAAACAGTAATAATGATTACAGAATATATTTATTTTAACTTGAAAATAAACATCTCTTTTTTTTCACAAATAAAACTAGATTTAAATGCTATTGAATTAAGGGCATTCCTTATAATAAAAAATACTTTGTTTCTGCTTCTAGAGCATTTTTTTAATTAGGAAAGTGTTCATAATGTTAATAAACCTCTTTGATTTTCGATAAATTTGTAATTTTTCCCTTTAACCTGTTCATGTGACATATTAATCTGTATAACTGTATAAATTTCTTGGAAATATAACCTAAATGGCCCAGTAGATAACATGATATTGATTTGGTTCATTCATCCTTTTTCTTTTACATTCACAATAATGTGTAACTGTCACCAATATCTATTCGCAAAGTTTTTCACTACCCCATAAAGAAACTCTTTCCCTCAACCAACTACCCATACCCCTTACACCCCAAACCTTGCTAACCAATATCTCATCTATTTTCTATCTTTATGGATTTGTCTATTCTAGAAACTTCATACAAGTAGAATTATATCATATTTGTGCTTTCTGCCAGCTATTTCATTTAGCATAATGTTTTCTAAATTCATCAATGTTGTGGCATATAGAACTTCATTCCTTTTTATGGCCAAATAATATTTCATATGTGTATATATTACATTTTATTTGTCAACATCAGTCTACCGATAATTGGATGTTTCACACGTTTGCTTATGTGAATAATATTGCTATGGACATTGACATAAAAGTATCTGTTTAAAATTTCTGTTTCCAATTCTTTTGGTTATATATTTGGTATGGAATTGCTGGATCATATGGAAGTTCTATGGTTAATTTTTTGAGGAGTGACCAAACTGTTTTTATAGTGGAGGAATTCATTTTATTTCCTACCTGGAATATATGAAGGTTATAATTTCTCTGCACCTTTACCAACTGTGCTGGTCAGAAACTGTTATGTACTCCAGAACAGCCATGTTCTTCTAATTCAATGTGTGGGGACAGAAATATTGTTGGGTAGGATCTTTTGATTAGTTTGTCTCCATGGAGAAATGGACCATCCAATTGTGGGTGGGACCTCTTGATTAGGTTGTTTCTATGGAGATGACTATTGAAGCTGGGTCTTAATTTGGATATTGGAATACTTTAAGAGAGGGACAATGTGGGGAAATCCCAGACATAGATGTTTGGAGTTACTGAGAGAGCCATTTGAAACCAGAAGCTGGGAAATAAGGACAACAGGCATTGCCATGTCCTTCCTATGTGATAGAGAAACACCAGATGCAATTGGCTTTTCTTGAGTGAAGGTATCCTCTTGTTGATGCCTTAACTTGGACAATTTCTTGTCCATAGAATTGTAAATTTGTAACTAATAAATTCCCCGTGTAAAAGCCAATCCATTTCTGGTATGCATTTCACTTGGCAGCATTAGTAAACCAAAACAGATTTTGGTATCAAAGAAGTAGGGTGCTGCAGTTTGCAAATACCAAAAACGCTGGAACAGCTTTATAAATGGGTAAGGAAATGTTTCTGGAAGAAATATGATAAGCTTGATAGTAGAGGTCTGAATTGCTTTGAACAGACTATTGGTAGACATGTGGACTCTAAATATACCTTCAATGAAGCCTCAGACTAAAATGAGGTATATGTTATTGCAAACTGGAAGGAAGTGACCCTTCTTTTAAAGTAGTAGAGAATTTAGCAAGATTGAATCCTGGTTTTGGATGGAAGGCAGGATTTGATAGTGACAAGGTAGGATATCCAGCCAAGGAAATTTCCAAACTAAATGTGGAAAACTGCAACCTGGCTTCTCCTTGCAGCTTATAGTAAAATGTGCCAGGAAAGGGATAAGCTGTGAACTTGTTACCAGGCAAAGGTTATGGATTATTTTGCCTGATGTGCTCAATAACCAATTCCTGAGACACAGGGGTTTCAAAGAGAGAATGAGTTTATTACTAGGTGTGTAGGAGGAGAGCAGATGGCCTGTCAGTCCAAAATCTGTCTCTCCAAATTTAAGGGGTTCAAGGTTTTTAAGGCCCTTAGCAAGGGGAGATGAGGTCATTATAATTTCAAATAACAAGTTTTAAGCAGGAAAAGAGACAGTGTTATTATTATTTCAATAGGAGAACATAAGCTGAAAGGAGGGGAGGCAGCTTAAAGATGTAAGTCAAAAGGAAGGGAGACAAATTATCTTTCACTAGCAGAGACTAGCTGATGCAATTTGCACATATTCAAGGCTGAAACTGGTTAATAGTTGGCTTCAAGTTCTTCATTTGCATTAGGGCCTTTGTTCTACAAGAAAATGACCAGACAAAGGGAATAACAGCTCTTACAGTCACAAAGGCACAAGGTAAGGGATTTTACAATCATTTCAGATATCAGGGCAGCTGAATTATAGTTTATGGATTTCAGTTATTCCCCTTGATCTACTCCAATGTACCAGAAAGAAAAAAGGAATGTCTATATAATGATTTGGCAATCAAAATCCTTCCTTACATCCTGATTTCTCAGCTACAAACTGAAGTCTTGGATATAAAGAAACCATAAATTGATGGGATGGAAAATTCCGGGCTTCTGGAAAGTGTGGATTTAACCAAACATGGAACCAGTCAGCCATTTCAGCACAAGCCAGGATTGGAGATAAGATTTGTGGAAAGTCCTATTCTCTGATGACTGTGATCCTATATACTGCATGGGAAATTGATAAGAGTCTTGTACTATCTGAATAAATGGAACCATTGCCAGTTTGAACTAAAAGGGACAGAATGGGGACAGATTGAAGGGAAAATGACTTCAGAGGATGAACCATGAAAGCTAAGGTCTGGAGCCAGGAAACCTCAGGCTAGAAGAGTGGACCCACCCATGCACATGGAAAGGGTGAGTTTTCCCCTGAGGCAGAGGGTAGACAGAGATGTGTTGCTGTCTCAGGTCTCAGGGAGTGTGGAACACATTCCCTGGAGAATTGGGGAGGACCTCATCACAATCACAGTGTTCTGAAGGGGTTGAGTGTGTGTCCTGGAAATTGCAGAGATCTGAGCACTACCCAGCTGCTTCAGGTGTATGGGGGGGGGCGCTGAGAACAGGGGGTGATCTCTCCAATGCTCGCCTATGTTGTAATCCTCATCCCAGTGTTTGGAGAGAACAGAGCCATGAAATAAGCCCCTGGAAAGGGTGGGCCTACCACTACCCTATGCCCAAAGATGAAATGTCATTCTGTAAGTGATTCTTAGACCTTAAAATATAATTGTGTGCCTTCAGATTTTCAGAACTGTTAGGTTCCAGTGACCCCTGTTTTCTTTTCAGTTTCTCCCTATAGAAATGGGACCATTTCTTCTATGACTGTCCCTCCTTTGCATATTGGAAGCAAATAACTTGTTCTAAGTTTCACGGGTCTACTGCCAGAGGACAATTTTGCATTAGGATAAACCATGCCTGTAGCTGATTTGATGAAATTGTGTACTGTTTTAACTTGGTATTGTATTTGTATTGTTACTATAATGGTTTATGACTTTTGCAATATTGTGATGGACTGAATGTATTTTGTATATGGAAAGAACATGTCTATTTTGGATCCAGAAGGTGGAATGTGATGGTTTGAAACTGTCATGTACCAGAAAAGCCTGTTCTTCTAATCTAATCATGTGGGGCAGACCTATTGTTGGGTGGAAACTTTTGAATATGTTGTTTCCATGTAGATGTGAACCCACCTATTCAAGGTGGGTCTTAATCTAGTGACTGGAGTATTTTAGAAGAGGGTCATTTTGGAGAAAACTTAGACACAGGTGATTGGAGAGAGCAATTTGAAACCAGAAACTGGGAGAGAAGTACAGCAAACATTGCCATGTGACTTCCATGTGATAGAGAAATCCTGGGCGCAATCGACTTCTCTTGGGTGAAGGCATCCTCTTATTAATGTGCTAATTTGGACATTTTCCTGACCTGAGAACTGTAAATTTATAACCTAATAAATCTCCTTTGTAAAAACCAATCCATTTCTGGTATATTGCATTCCAGCAACATTAACAAACTGGAATACTGTCACGGTTAGGGACATGTGTCAACTTGGCCAAGTTGTGGTACCTGTTTATCTGATTGGGCAAGTATTGGCCTGTCTGTTGCGATGAGGACATTTCATAGGATTAGGTCATGATCACGTCAGCTGCATCCACAGCTGATTCCGTTTGTAATCAGCCAAAGGGGAGTGTCTTCTACAATTAGTGATGCTAAATCTAATCACAGGAAGCCTTTTAAGGAGGACTCAGAGGAGACAGGCCCCATTCCTGCTTCAGCTGGTGAGCCTCTCCTGTGGAGTTCATCCAGACCCTCCATCGGAGTCGTCGGCTTCACAGCCTGCCCTGTGGATTTTGGACTCTGCGTTCCTGAGGTCACATGAGACACTTTTATAAATTTTATATTTGCAGGTGTTCCCTGTTGATTCTGTTTCTCTAGAGAACCCTAACTAATACAAATACCAACTTTGTTTTTTCTTTCTTTCTCTCTTTCTTTCTTCCTTTTTTCTTTCTTTCTTTTACTCTTTCATTCTTTCTTTCTGCATGCTTCTCTTTCTCTCTTCCTTCCTTTATTTTTCCTTTCTTTCTTTCTTTCACTCTTTCATTCTTTCTCTCTGCATGCTTCTCTTTCTCTCTTCCTTCCTTTATTTTTTCTTTTTCTTTCTTTTCCTTTCTTTCCCATTCTCTTTTTTCTTTCTTTCATTCTTTATTTCTCTCTCCCTACTTGCCCTCTCTTTCCCCTTTCTTGCTTCCTTCCTTCCTTCTTCCCTTCCTTTTTCTTTCCTTTCTTCCTGTCTTTTTCCCCTTCCTTCCTTCCTTATAGTCATCCCAGAAGGTGTGAAGTGGCATCTCATCATACTTTTGATTTATATTTTCCTAAAGACTAATAATTTGAGCTTCTTTTCATGTTCTTAATGGCCATATGTATTTCTTCTTTGGAACAATATCTATTCAAGTTATTTGCCCATTTTTAAATTGTATTGTTGTCTTCTCTTTTTGTGGTTCATTTTTAGGTGCTATTTATATAGTAGATATTAAACCCTTATTAGATAAATGATTTGCAAATATTTTCTCCCATTATCAGGACTGTCATTTCACTTTCTTGACAGTGGCTTTGGAGGCACAAAAATTTTTTGTTTAAATGAAGTTCAACTTATCTGTGTTTTCTTTTATTACCTGTGCTTTGGTGCCATATTTAAGAAACCATTGAAAAATTCAGGGTGATAAAGATTTTTCCTTATATTTTTCTCCAAGACTTTTATAATTTTAGCTCTTAACTGTAAATCTTTGATCCATTTTGCATTATTCAACATCAATTAGTTTATATAATTTACTTCTACTCTTAATTTCCAGCTTTAGAACATATTTCACTTCTTTTTTGTTTTGTTATATCATTATTTCAATACTAAATTGCAACTTCCTTAGATTCTTATTAAATTATTTCATCAATGCTATTGCATTTTTCCCATATTGTGTTTTCCAATCCATCATATATCTTTTAATACTCTCTATCCCCACCTCTCAAGAAGGGCTCTCCATGAATGTTTAAACATTTTTTTCTTTTATTTAAAACTTTAACCAGTATCCTAGTCATTGCCTTCTGAAAGTTTCAGTGCAACATTCATTCAAATGTAAATTACTACCGTTAGCATTTCCTGAATCACCTCATTTCAGTCTTTAATTTAGTTAACTTCAGGCTGGATGTCATTCTTATCTTTTGTAAGGTGAGCTTGTATTTATTCCTACAGTATGAACTCACCTGGTCTGTTCACCTATTGCTCAACAGGTTCTCAAGATTAGGCCTTCAATTTTTGTATTCTCAATTTCATTTGACTTTCAAAATTTCTTTAGTTAGTATCTTAGCAGCCGCTTTTTGCTTAATATAATGCTATTAAGAATTTATAAATTTTCCAAAGGATAAAGCAGAAAAAATGGATTTTGGTGCTTTCATGTCTTCAATCAATTTTTTTTTGTGGAGCTTTTCTCATTGTTCTCAATGAGAAATTTGGCCTGCTACAGAGTAGTAGTCATAAATCGAGGTGTAACACATTGGAACATATGTGTGGATGTGCCATTGGGTGCTGGTCATTGGTATGTCTTTTCATATGCTAATAGCAATAAACACCTCACTTTTTGTAGCTGCATAATACTTTTTAATCTTTTGGTTGGCATTTACACTTTAAGGTAAGCTATTTGTCTACAGTGGAAAGAAACCTTTTACATCTGTTTAGATATGTCACATACATCTTTTAGCTTGTTCTTCAGAGCACACAATTATATGAAAAATTAGTAAATGTCATACTTTAGAAGTAAGTAAAATAAATTTTCTGATGCACACCAAAGATTTCACAATTTTTCTTTCAATAGATACCAATAATATCCATTAAACTTGTGACTAGTCACACAACCATCTTGATGTTTACCAGTGAGACGTGCTTTGGTGTTTAAGTAATGGAAAATTCAACTATAAATCAAGGATTTGTTTTTTTTTCACATAACACAAAACCCCAAAATTGTTGTATTGGTTAATCAACAACATAACTATTGGCATCTACACTTGTTTTACTCTTTCCCTCATGACCACCAGATGGTAGATCAAGACAGAAAGCATGGAGACTTATGAGGGAGTAGTTCCAGAATATTTCCTCCCATACTTATTGGCCAGAATTGTAGTGTATGAAAATGTTAGGGGCAGGAAGCTGTGAAGTGTTTGATTTCTATGCCATAAAACAAAAAGGTAGAAAGGGAAAAAGGGTTGGTATTAAATGTTGGCTAAGCCAATCTCAGTCTTGAACAAATACTTCCTAAACATACTGTCAAACACAAATCATATTTCTAAATCTTTAAACTAATACTCTTAATTATGCCTTTTATTAGAGGCAAAGTCAGATATGTGCAATGAAGAGGTACTTAGTTGGTTTGCCACTATTTTGTGCTGTATTCGTAGATTATTCTAATTTATATGAGATTATTTTAATATGGTTATTTAATATATTTAAATTTATTTTAATCATATTTAAATAACATGATTATTTCAATAGATATTTAAATTGATATGAGGGTATTGTGCCAGTTTGAAACTATTATGTACCCCAGAAAAGCCATGTTTTAATCCTGATCCAATCTTGTAGGGGCAGCCATTCTTTTAATCTTGATTCAATACTGTAGGGTGGAAACTTTTGATTAGATTTTCACCATGGAGGCATGGCATGCCCAGTTATGAGTGTGGCCTTTTGATTAGATGGAGATATGATTCCACCCATCCAAGGTGGGTCTTGATTAGTTCACTAGAGTCCTTATCAAGGGGAAACACTTTGGAGAAACTTGACATTCAGATGTTTGGAGCTTCAGAGCTGCCAGACACAGATGTTTGGAGATGCTTGGCATGTCAACAGAGAGAGCAGATGCTTAGACACAGGCAGAGCCCAGCAGACATCACCATGTGTCATCCCATGAAATGCTAAGCGTGTTAGAACCCAGATTTGTGTCTCAGAGATGCTGAGTCAATGCTCACAGATCCTTAGAGAGGAAACCACTGGCATCAGAAGTTGGAAGCAATGGAACCAAGAACAAGGACCAGTAAGCATCAGCCACATTACTTTCTAGCTGATAGAGATATATATTCCGGACAGCATCAACTTTACTTGAGTTAATGGAACCTCTTGTTGGTGGCTTAATTTGGAAATTTTCATAGACTTAGAACTGCAATCTTGTAATCTTGAATGTAATAAATTTCCTTATAAAGCCATTCCATTTCTGGTATGCTGCATTCAAACTGCATTTAGCAAACTAATATAGGTATAGTACAACTGAATCTGTAATTGCAATCTCTCCAAAAATCTGAGTTTTTAATAGAAACTTTACTTCAAAATATACCAAATAAAATGCTGGATAGATACAAATCTATACCCAGTAAAAATAAGCTCATTATCAACACAGATATTTTTAAATGACAGTAACTAGTGTAGTATACCATGTTTTTATTCTTTAAATACCTCTCAAACAGTAACCCATTCTAGTATATCAATAAATTTGTATGCCTACAAATTTATTTATCCTCATGCTTATGAGGCATCATTCCTAAATATTGGAAAATATGAAAATAAAGTAAATTATATTTATATTTGTATGGCTGCTAACTTCAACTTCAATTTTGTTCTTAACACAAACATATACATTAAGAGTAAATCTTTAAATGTTTTAAAATCTTTAAGCCATCTTTTTTTTTATATGTATAGGATTCTTTTAATTAGACGTGAAAGGGAAAAGAGAGAACTTACTCTAAAATCACAGTGCAATGAGTTTTGAATTATGAATATTTGTAACATGTTAAAATGTAATAGAATTCATGTTGCAGATAGAAGAATTTTTAAATCTATATTTTCTAGATGAGAAAACTAATGTGGTAACCTTTTTACCAATATTGAGAATGCATTTCATAACTTCTCAGCTAGTCACTATAATCAGGTCTCAAAACTTTTTTTCAAAAAAGTACTAATAAATATGCAAGGAATAGACTTCTTTTTCACTATAATTAATAAGTTAGGTAGACATAAGTAAAAATATATTTTCATAATCAAGTTATCAGCATGTATTTTCTTTAAAGCTCATGTAGATTTCTACATGAATTTATCATTCATTGTCCTCCAAAGATGAAATATATTAATATTTCCCCATATAGATATTCTTCCCTAAGAATACAGACTCTCTGAGTGAGGGATATATGACTGCACTAAGCATCAGATAGAAATATTAGTATTTTTTTCATGAGTATAGTTTTGAGACAAATGTATAGCATTATATTTTTTAAAACTCTATGATATTTTTAAATCATTGATGTAAATTTCTGCATTGGCTATCATTAAATACATCAACTAATTAAGCATTGGCTAATCAATTATTAATAAAGAAAAGATGTTATTATCAATACAATATCCTAAGTTGCTCATAGCAACAGTATATGAAATTAATAGAAATATCATTCTTCTTTTTCAAGAACACCTTTAAACCATTAAAATGAAAACATTTCAATAAGTGCACTTGAAGCCAACAAAAAAATAAACAAACAAATGAACTTTTGTACTGTTTTCCCCCTCTCCCAACTATCAAAAATTTTTGCTTGCTGTTCTGTCATCCATCTCACTGTGGCTAAGCCACTTGTCTAAACACTGACCTTTGACCTAGTTGATAAACAGTTTTCAACTGTTGGGGCCTAGATTCTGCAGAACAGAGCTCATACCCACATCTGAGGCCACCATCCACACCCCTCAACCAGAACCAATAGCTGGCCCCAATGACAAGCTAATCATCCCTACCACCCTAGGGCCCCCAATCTCTTACCTTTTACTCATGCATTTGCATTAAATGAATCAATCCTTTGACTTTCACAGGAAACCTACTAAGCTCCACTCCTGGACCACAATAACAGCACAAACCCACGGGCCCCTCTTGCTCTACCTGTGTGCTCCCCACTCACCACAGCCAATTTCCCTTGCTGCCTGTCAACCCCTCTTGGCACCTCTCTCTGGGACTTGTGGTCTCTTTTCTTACTCTCGTGGTCTCAGTTTCCCATTGTGTTGCCCGTGAACTCCACCTGGACCAAAATTTAAAACCCAACTTAACTACTTTGAAGCATATCCCATCCATAAATTAAAAAAAAATAAAAATGAAAATCTTGCAAAGCAGAGTTCTTTGGGTCACACAAATCTCCATTTCCTCTCAGCATTCTTGTAATAATTTTGACCTTCATTTAAACTGTGCAACCTGGAGCCACATGTGAATCAACATTATATGAAAGATTTGGCTAAATGTCTTTCATTCTAGAGTGTAAGTTTATTTAAGTTCTCCAAGTGTCAGTTTTATCATCTGTAATATGGTGAGGATAGCATTACAGCATGAGTAGTTGTGGGGATTATATGAGCTGAAGATCGAAAGCATTTAATAGGCTTTCACCAATTGGGAGGTATTATGGTTATTCTGTTCTTATTTTTATTCTTACTTATTATTAGCCTGTATTCATCATTCTGGGTTTCTCAGGTTGTTTGATAGTGTGTTAAGGAAATAAAAAGGCTTGAAACAAATGTAAGACTTCAATCTCAACTCTCATACACATATTTAAAAATAAAATTTCCATCAGATGAAATGAAAAGGGGTAAAACAGTAGTCTTTAAAATGTATCTTTACATTTAATGTAAATGTAAATGTAGTCTTTAAAAATGTATGTATTTTATATTTTTATTTTTACTTTCAAGTGCAGGACTTTAATTGATAATTCTCAGTAGTTTGCTTCTTTTTACTTTTCAGATTGGTTCAAATAGATCTAAGACATTGTTTAAAGTAATTCCATAATATTCTAGAGACTAGATATATCAATATTTATTTCACAGGTCCTTATTAATGGATATCAGATTGTTTCTAGAATTTTTATTTTGCATTTGGATATTTTTGGCCTCGGAGTACCTAATACCAAATTAAAAGTGGCTTAAACGATAGGGATTCCTTTACCTCACCTTACCAGAAATCACAGGTGACTTTGGTTCAGTAGTAAAATTAGGTTAGTATTTGTGGTAGGAGGGATTTGGCTCTCATGATCTTTGCCCCCTGATTTTACATCTTTGAATATATTACACACTCCATAGCAAAATGAACTTTGCAGGTGACATTGAGATTGCCAACCAGTTAACCTTAAGATAGAGATTACCTTGATTACCATCCTTGATTACCTGATGGGCCCAATATAATGACATGAGCCCTTAAAAACAGAAGAGAAAAAAACAGAAGAGAAGATCAGAAAAGTCAGTGAGAGAATAGCAGCAGGGGATGGTGAGACATCTAAAAAACTCATCCACAGTTGCAGGCTTTGAGAACAAAAGGGACTATAAATTAGGGAATGTGGTGGGCTGCCTCTAGAAGCTGAGAGCAATCTGCAGCCTATAGTCAGGGAGAGAAAATGTGAATTCTACAAAGAGCCTGAATGAGCAAGGAAGCAGATTTTCCCATTGAACTTTCAGAAAGTAACAATGGCTCCTTATCTAGCACCTTGATTTCAGCTTTTTGAGACCCAAAACAGAGAAAACACCTGAGTTTACTAGACTTCTAACCTACAGAACTGTAAAATAAAACATTGGTATTATTTTTAGCTGCCAAGTCTATGGTGGCAGCAACAGAAATCTAGTACAATGCCCTAGGTCTGACTTCAGTGGTCTTTTTGATCTCTTAGTAGTTGCAGTAATCTACAAACAACATTTAATAAATTTGCTTCATCATTTCTGAATTTTTGGAATTGTTTACGAACGCTTTCATTTACCCAAAATAATCTCTTCAATGTACTACTGATATTTTACAGTTTTTAAATTGTATATACTAGGACTTTAATATCTGGAATAACTGGGGTTCATATATGTGTGCATGGTTCTCTAATTTCATTTTTCTTGAGAGCCAATTATGACAATATCATTTGTTAAACAAAGCACTCATTCCATTATTAAAATGCCGCCTATATGACAATAATTTCTCATATATTCTTATATCTCTCTTAGCCTTTTTATTGTCTCACTGAACTATCTGCCTATTCCTTTTGCATATGATTTCTTTTGCATTAAAATGGCTTTGTTGTTTTTATAGTTTCCTCTAAAACTTTCTTAGAAATTTACTTTCATAAAGGACTTTAAAAACATTCTTATTTCCCAAGGTACCAAATAGATACTTCCTGGAATCATATTTTGTTTTATTAAACTTGAAAGGATTGAGATATTATAATATGAAGTCATTTCTTTTAGGACATTATATGTCCTTTCATTTATTTCGTTCTTGTTTCCTCTCCAATAAAATTATAGGATTTTCTTCATATAACACCTGCTCCCTTAGTATCATATTTACTTCTATAGAATGAATATTGTTGTCACCTTGAGATGTTTTTCCTACTCCTGATTTTCACTGCTGATTACCAGGGAAAAAAAAGAAAACACTTATTTAAGCCTGCACATTAAAAGAAGTTTGTTTGTATTTTGGCAAAGAGTAGAAATATTATTGCTGCAGGTTTTATGATCTCTGGGAAATGCAATGAAACTTTTCATGTATTTGTTAGAACAAATTGGGGGGTTCAGTCCAACACTCATAACCACGCAGTGAGCTGAAGTTGAAAGGGGTTTATTGT
>PVIY010024426.1:0-38063 GCA_004026745.1 Myrmecophaga tridactyla
TCATCTGTAAAATAGAGACAATAGTCCCTCCTTGGAGGGAAGTAGGTGGGGAAATGCCTGACCCAGATGCTGGCCTGTCTGCCTGCCCTCCCTCCTCCCAGCCTCCACGACAACAGCCTCCCCTAAAGCCCATCACCACAATCTCAGCCTCCCCTGCCCTTACCCTACCCTCAGCCTCTGCCACCCTCACCCAGTCCATGTCCTCACCTAGCCAGCAGCCCCTCAAAAGAACTTCTCCAGCCTCCCCAGCCAAGCCCACCTACCAGACCACACTGGGACTACAAATTCTCACTTCCCTTTCTCACCATCACTGCTTCCCAAAGTTCAATGGAGAAATGAACCCTTGGGGAACCCCTGGTTTCACCCCAGCCCCAGTCTTAAGCTGAAGCTTGGCTGGGATTTCCAGTCTTTTGGAGCTCCAGGGACCCCACTCTTCCCCCCCCCCAGTAGAGGAATGAAGCCTGCTCCCCCAGGGCTCAGGCCACATTGGCCTCCCCTGCCCCCCGCCCCCAGCCATCCGCCGACCCTTGGCCCAGGAACCTGCTTTCCTTCCCCAGCCTCTTGGCTGCTCCCATCTCCTCTCCCCACGTGTTGATAGCAGACGCCAGAGTCTGGGGCTTGGATCCCATTTCCTCCTGTCTATATTTACTCTGGCAGTAAGCCACCACCTCCTCCTGGCCATCCAGCCAGCCAGAACTGCCAACTTTGAAACTCAGTGGCTGACCCCTCTCCTAAACTTGAGGAATGCACATCCCTGATCTCTCACTCCATATGGACTCCTGCAGGTGAAGACTCTAGGCCCTGGAGCCTCCCTGCACTCCTGGACCCCGACCAGCACACCTCGGGCACCAGCTCCTGCCCTTCCCTCCCCAAAATGTCCCACATGGCGGCTGCCTCAGCCTCTACATCTTTGCTCACACTTTGCCTCCCCAGCTAAGTCCCACTTGTTCTTCTGCATGCAAGCCCTTCTTGCAGGCTCTCAGAAACGGTATGGATGGACATCGACTGTCTCCCTCACTGAGGCACATGCCCAGTGCAGGCAAAGATTTCTGTACTGAATGGTCTGGCCCAGGGAAGAAGGACAGACAGGAGGACATCCCAGCCCTTGGCCACAGCCCTGCTCCTCAGACTCCAGACCCACTCCCTCCATGTCCCCAGATGGGACCCCTGCCCCCAGGCCTGCCCTCAGGTTTCAGATCTTCCCCAGCAGCCTCTGTCAGGCGCTGCCCACCTTTCCTAATTTTCAAGTCGCTTTGTTGCCCTTCCCCTAGCAGACACTACTCCCATTGCCCCAGCACTAACTGCTCTCTTCCTGGGTCACCCCCCCATCCCAATTCTCCCAGGCCGTGGTTCTTCCCCTGCCATAGCTCTGGAAATACCATGATGGGCTTGTCTAGGTAAACGCCTGCCCCCTCGATAGCCATGAGAGCCTCAGAGTGGGGCCCAAGCACAGAAGGGGCCTTCTTCCCAGTTAAGGGTATGAATGAATGAATGAATGCCAGCCCAAGGACCTGAAGAGCTGGCAATAGGAAGAGAGAATTTCCCCAGGCCCCAGCATGCTCCCCGGGCCCTGGGTGTACCCTGGGAGCTGCACGTTGACCAGCCTGACCATCTGCTTTGCATGGAGGTGACAAGGGCCCTGGAGCCCAGGATGTACTGCAAGGTGCCTAGCCTGGAGCCGCTCCTCCCCATTTGGACTGAGGCCTTCATGCCAGCGCCTGCTTGTCCTCCCTGCCCACTTGATGAATCTGGGGTAGGTTCCCGAAGCTTTTCTGTCTATCTAGGAAGATAGAAAATCCTGTGGAAGCTGGTGGTCCCCTAATTCCAGTTCAGCCCCGTTTACTATTGAAGCCAAAGGTCTCACGGAGCAAGCATCTTCCCTCCAGCCACGAACAAGGAGCCCTGGTCTGGTCTCTTCTTTCTTTCTCACCCCACCCTGCTGGTGGCTGTTGTTCACAGGAGAGGGAAGGGAATGAGGTGCACAGAGGGCTTGCTCTCAGGACGCAGCTGGAAAAGCTGCCTTTTACTCTCTGAAACAGTTTGTGGTTCTCCAGTGGCCCCTGGCTGGGGTCCCGATGCAGGCAATGCCCTCCTCGGGCATTGCAGGAGACTTCCAACTCTCTGTTCTCCCCTGGGCTTTGGAGGAGTCTGCCTCCTGCTGGGGTCCTCAAAGGTCCCTTTCAAGACAGCCTGCACATGATCAGTGGAAGTGGAGCCCATCCCCAGAGACCCCTCCCTCTGCTCAGCCATTCCCCGAGGAGCTGAGGTTCCTGATCTTCAGGTGTGGGTTTGAAATGCAGAGTCACGGCCAAGAGGGGCCCACTCAGAAGGCTAGTCCAGCCATGGCCCCGAAGCTGTGTCCTGGACTCTCACAAGGCAGAGCCCTCCTCAAAGCCCACCTCCTTCAACAATCAGGGTGATCAGTGTCAGGCCCCCACAGCCAGGCCAGGCCTGGGCCACTTTCAAGGATGCTTGCATGATTGGATGATGAAGCAAGGACCGTTTATCAGCCTCATGTGGGTGGGGCCCTGGCACAAGGGCACCCTCACTGGACCCCTTCCCTCCATCCTCCAGCTCCCATGCGCGTAGGGCCCTGGCCGGCAGCCTTGTGTCCCCTGGCCCCTCTCCTCCATTCACCCTTTGGAGCTGCCATCTGTCACCAGGTGTGCCCAGAATGGAATGAGTGCTCCAAAAAGTGTTGCAGTGAACTGGCGGCCCACCCCACAGGCATCTTCCACTTACCGCCCACTCCCTGTGGACAGGGTGCACACTCACGCAGGAGATGCTGCTTAGCCATGCTACAACCTTGTAAAACCAGTTCATCTTACAGCTCAGTAGAGAGGCAAGCATGGGTGAGATGCCAGGCCATACCCCAAGATGAAGAGTGGTTTTCGCTGTTCAAGCCCCCATTTGACTGACAGGAATTTAGCAGGTTCTGCTCAGATGAAGATCTTTCACCCCATAGCAGAAAAATTCTTGGAGGGGTTGGCAAATATGAATTTTAGTGGAACATAAGATAGAAGATTCTATGTATAAGAGGATCATTGACTTCTCAGCATCTGTACCCCCTTTCCCCTCCCAGCAGCCCTGATTCCCACCTGGGCACCAACCCCTCTTCAGGCTCCAGCATGGAGTCCATGTCTAGGCTGGGTCAGTCACTGGGGTAGAGAAGGTTTCTCAGAGCAAACCTCACCACTGCACCTTGGAGCCCCAGAACCAAAGCTCCTGCTGGCTGGACAACAGAGAAGCTCAGGTAGTTCCAAAAGCAATGGTCACCCTTCTCAGGGCCCAATAGGAAGTGATCTCCAGGTAAATCTAACACTGGGGAATGCAGGGTAGAGAAACAAGCCTGTGACAATGCCACACCCCTGGATCGAGCCCTGCCTGAAGGCCACTCCACTTTCACTTGAGTGATCCAAAGAACTCTCTCTGTGGCCTCGACTAATGTGAACTGGTTTTCCTGTTGCTTATAATCAAATACACCCTAAAAGATAAATATTATGAATTTTAAAAGGGTTGTGGATGGGAGGTGATTGAGAGCTGAGAGAACGTGTGATTAGGGATAAGGGCCAGTGGAGAGAGGAAAGAAACAAATAAAATTTTAAAAGCTAATTGATTTTTAAAAAGAACTGCAAAATCAACATTTGCAAGGGCAACTCTCTTGACTTTAGATAACATTGTGGGGCATGTAAATTTGATTTGGACAAATTGGGTAAATATCCATTCACCAATCATTCAGAAAGGTTTCTGCCCCTTTCTCCCCAGCAGTCCAGCAGATCTTCACTGAGCTTTCTGCATCACCCCTGCCCACCCGCACCCCAATGGCTGTCTAGAAATTCTGTGCACACCCCACTCTAAGCTCTGACAAGTGAGGGGGCACGGTCCCCGTTGTGCTCTTCTCAGGGGCCATAGCTATCCAAGCTATGGCCCCATCCCTCTGCCTTTCTTACCCCCAGCAACTCTGGGAAGGGAAAACTGCTGTCACATCCTACAAGTGCTTACCAACCCTGTCTTTAAGACAGATTTTACATGCCAATTTCCTCTCTTTCCCAAAACCTGGCTCTTGCAATGGAAAACTAGGCTTCCAAGACTTTAGCTCTCCTAGGTATTTTAGGGGCATATTTTGGAATCAAAGTCAAAAATGTAGCTCTTGATTCCAGGCCATATCTGTCTCCGTGCACATGGAAAGCAGCTACTTCTGGGGGAATGTTGCAGCATGGCTTGGGTAACAGCTCAAAATATTATTCTGCCCTACACCAAGCACCAAATCCCCATTTTAAAGCCCTTCCTTCTTCTGTGGAACCTCCTAAGGCCCTGCATGTCCCTCTTCTGATTTAATCCTCCCCCAAGAAGAGGTGCTGGGCTGGGCTGGTAGGATGGGGGCATGGGTACTAATTTCTGCCCAAAGCTGTGGGGAAACTGAGGCCCAGAATCCAGACTACAGAAGGCTGCCACTGGTGGCAGGGATGGACTGACTCAGAGACACCAAGCTAGGTGCTAAGCCAGGGGCAAGAGGACAGGCAGGAGGGAGCCCGCCAAGCACAGAGCATCTGAAGACGCTCCAACCCCACCCTTGCTCACTCCATGGCAGATGCTTTTAAGTTCAGGATGTGGCCAGGCCAGCCTCACCTCTGTCTCCATCTAGGCAGCACCAGGTTCTGGAAACACCACCTCTCAGCCGCCGCTAGTGAGTAGCCCAAGACTGGCCTCCCCTGAACTGTCAGAAATAACACGTGCCCATTTGTGAGGCTGGGCAGGGTACTGCTTGCCCCCCCATCACCGCCATCCCCTCCCATAAACACTGCTCAGAGACTGATAAAAATAGCTTTGGATCAAAGAGGTATTTTCCTTATTTTGTCTCCAAGGACAGATCAGAGGGCTGGACTACATGTGGCAAATCCACTTTGATTCTTGGCAGGAGTTTCAATGCCTTCCCTCCATAAGTACAGAAAAGCCTGCCAATGTCGATATCTGAAGCTGAGATAATAGGCTGGGGGCTGTGTTTTGTTCTTTGCTGACCGACTCCCAGCCTTCAAGGTCTCTGCTATGGCTCGCTAGACAGATGGTGACAGCAGAGGAGTCTGCCTGTGCCTATCGTTCATGGGCATCCTCTGTCACCTGCAACCCTGCAGACCCAAAGCACCCTCCGCATTTTACAGACTAGGCAGCCAAGGCTCAGGAGGTCACGACGTTCCCCCCAGGTCCAGCTACTCTCCAGGCCTTTCAGGCGTCAGGGATTTGGACTCAGAAGCCAGGTTTGCCTCCCATCTCCATCACATAAATGCTGGGTTGTGTGGAGACATTCTGAATCTCTCCGAGCCTCAGTTTCTATATCTGCCAAATGAAAATCAGAACTGTTCCTGGCTGCTTGTTAGCGACCCAAAGCCCTCAAAGAAAGCTTTATAATCTGCAAATCAGCATGTGGCTCTACTGGTTAGATCGCTATTAAAATCAAGCACTTACTGCACACAGGGTCCTGAGGGGTGGCTGTTAGGATTACTTTGAGGTGGTTCTGAAGGTTAAGCGTCTGCAGGAGGTGGTAGTAAAGCATGATAAGTAAGCTCAAGGTTATTATTGTTGTAATGCTGAATAACATCAGAGGAGATGGTGTCTTTGCAAAGAGAACCTTCTTTTCTCTTCAAATCCACCCGAAGGTCTATTCTCCAAGATCTGATGAGGAAAGCACACCAGGATGTCGTCGCTGATGATGGCAGGGTACCTAGACTTCCCCCTCCAAATCCTGGGCAGTCATGTTTCATTCAAAGTACTCAGTCCATGTCATCACAGCCAATGTGGCAGTGGCCTCTACGGGGCCACCCCTTCTGCCCCCACAAAAGCAAAAGGCTCCCCTTTAAAAGGGGGTCTGAGAAGAAGACTGGCTCCTGCCTCTCGGGGTCGAATCTGAAGTTCTGAGGTGGAGCTCCTTCATGTGAGCATTCACCTGGGCATGTACCTGGGCTCCCACCCTGAGCCGTCCATGGGACAGTGGGAGGGGACTCAGGTCTTGGGGCTGTTCCCAGAGGACCCTGCCTCAGATTCTGGTTTCTACTTGCAGGCGGGGCCAGGGCGGGGCCTTGGCACAAGCTATGCCCAAGGAGGGGAACTCCTACCCCACCCCCACAAAATGGGCTCACAGCCCTGCCCTGCTCCCAGACTACAGACCCTGAGCCCATGCTTCTCCCAGGCTCAGGCCTAAGGGGCCTACAGGCCCTGGGGTGTCATCACCTCTTTGTTCTTTATTCCATACAAAGGCCCTTCTTGAAGCATCTCCAGTACACCCCTTCCCATCCCCGAAACAGCCTCCAGGAAAGCAAGATCCTTCTCACTCTCCAAGCTAGAGTGAGTTGACTGTTCTGCATATTCACCCACACATAGCCCATTTTGTAAGACCCCATGGGCTGGGTCCCTGTGCAAGGGGATAGGGCACTCACCCAGGCCCCCAGCCCTGCTCACCCAGCACCCCACAGGTAAGTGCCCTTGGCAGGAAAAATCAGGCTTCCAAGAGCTTTCCCAGAAGTGGGATTTCAGCAGCAGGCTGCGCTCCACTTATAAAAGTAAGTAACACTCCAAATGCCTTAAACAAATGTCGATACCAGGCTGGGATTGCACATAATTCACATTTGATCTAAGTGAGCTGTTTTTGCCTCGTTGGGAGGATTTATGGCTCTAGGAAGCCATGAGCATCCGGGAGTAAAGGGTCTACCTAGACCAGCAAGAAGGGGATAAAATGAGAAACTGGAAAGCTGAGAGGGATTCTTAGGGCCAGGCTGTTAGTGGTTGCCATTAGATTAAGGAGTTATTTGGTGGGATTTAAAACGCAGTAGAAAAAACTCAAGAGAACGAATCAGGGGGAATATTTCTCCTGCATGCCACTGGCAGGTGGACCCAAGATGGGCTAAGCGCTGCAGTGCCTGGGCTGGGAGTGGGGTGGGGAGCTTCGGCTGCAAGGCAACCCTCCATAAAGCACTGACACCACACTGTGCTTCCCAAATGCCACCAAGCCCTCCCCACCACTCCACACCCAAATCGACTCTGATGGCTCAGTTTCATGATGCAGTTGAAACACAGACTCCTGCCAAGGAAATCCATCCCAGGCAATGAGTTTGGAACCCCAGAGGCCATGCTGTGCTGCCATTTTTCCGTGAGCCTCAGAGAGCAGAGACATATTCTGCAGAGGGGGTAGGCAGGGGGGCAGCCCCATGGACGCTTCAGACTCCAGCTACAGAAGATGGCATCTGGTGCCAGAGAAGTGAATGGCCCCAGAACACAATGCCCTCCCACTGGAGAATGAAGCAGCATCCTCAGAACCTTGAATCCTCAGAATTCTGATTATCAAGGCAGCCTAGGCACCTAGAATAACTTTTATGATGTGCCCATCCCTAGGCATAAGGGTTTAATCCTGACAACCAACCCTTGAGGCCATTGCTGCTTCATTTACACCTGTTCTCCAGGTGAGGTGACCCAACTTGCCCAGGTCTCACCCTGCAGGCTAGAGCCTGAGGGAGGAGGGTGGTGTCAATCACTGGCCCTGAGGGGCTCTCATGTAAGTGGGAATGTCAGAAAGCAGCTGGATGTGTGTCTGCAGTTCAGTGGAGAGGTTGGAGCAGAGTTAGAAATATGAGAGTCAGTTGAGATCCCTGGTGGCTCTGCTGCTCCAAGGGGCAGGGAGAGAGGGCTCTCCCTGCAGTGGCCAACCCCCACCCCTGGGGATAGGGCATCCCACGATAAGAGCTCCCACTCCTCCTGACCCCTTCTCTCCCATTCCACTGGCTGCTTCTTTGTATTTCTAGGCTTGCCTCTTTTGTGGGAGAGCAAAGACAGTCCTGCAAGCTTGCCGACCTTTGGCGAATCTTCTGTCTGGATCTCCATGTCTGTCTCTTTCTTCTCTACCAAATGGAACTGGGGAGGGGTCATTTAGGGAGGATGAGAAAAAAGAAAGAAGGACCGAGCAGAGCAAGAGAACCAAGGAAGGCCGAGAAGTAGTAGCCAGAAAGGGAGGAGGAGATTGGAGGGTGAGATAGGCATCCAAACAACACAAGGAGATGCCAAACCTCTAGAAAGGTAAAGAGAAGGGAAAACAGAGAAGTTGGATCTGGCAACGCAGAAGCCAAGGGTGACCACGACAAGGTCAGTCTCAAATGCAATTCCAGTGGGATGGTGAGCAAATGGGGACTGCTGAAGAAGAGGCAGCCTGGTGGGGAAGTCCTGTGAAACAGCTGCAGGGGAAGCCTGGGCTGAATCCCAGGTCATGATGCCAAGCTGAGTTTGCAGCCTTGTCCCAGAGGATACACGGAGCCAGCAGAGGGTGGACAGAGATGTGCTGGCCTTCAGCCCTTCCGCAGTTGGCTCGATTTATCCTGATGATAATTCTTGTTTCCACATCATCTCTCATCAAAGTATCTTTGCAAATTACAGACATTAATCAATTTCATCTTTCCAGTTTGTTCTTTGGTGGAAAGATCTTTATTGTATTGTTCTTTCTTTCGCTTTTTCTCTTTTTGGTACATTTTGGCTTAAAACAACAGAAATTTATTCTCTCACAGTCCAAGAGGCTAGAAGTCCTAAATCCTTTCAGAAGGGTCCGTGGTCCTTCTGAAAGATCGAGGGAAAAGTCCTTCCTCTCTCTCTCCCACTTCCCTGCCATCCTTAGTATTCCTTGGTTTGTAGCTGCATCACTCCAATCCTTGCCTCTGCCTCTGCATGCCTGCTCCCCTGGGTCTCTCCTCTCTGTCTCTCTATTTTGTTTTGCTGATAACAAAAATAGCATATGCATGTAAAAAAAATTATATAGAAACTACGTAACAGAATATACATTCCCTTCTTAACCACACCTTCTAAAGTGATTTGGTGTAAATCATTCCAGCCTTTTTTCCTCTACGTTTTCTTAAAAAAGGTAATGACATAGGGTGTACATTGTTATACACTTTGCTTTTTTCTCTAACAGCCCTGGATGTCTTTCCATGCTGGTGCATATAGGTTAATTTCATTCTTTTAACAAGGGCAGAGAATTCCATTGTTTAGGTGATCTGTCATTTATCTTATTTTCTCTTATTTTCGTCCTAGTGGTGGACATTTGGGGCATTTCCCTATTTCTTTGCTGTTATATATTTAACTCATTGGGGCAGGTGTGATACATTCTCAGAATTTGCATTATTGGGTCAATGATAAGCACATTTAAAATATTAAAAATTTCCGTATTTTCTTTAAAAAACAACACCACTACTATTGTATAAGAGTGCCTGTTTTCCATATGTGACAGTTTGGAGGTTTTGTGGACCCCAGAAAAGATGATGTTCTTAAAGCTAATTCATTCTTGTGGGTGTAGACCTATTGTGGGTGGGAACTTTGATTAGGTTATTTCAGTTAAGGCATGCCCCAGGTGGGTCTTAATCCTCTTACTGGAGTCCTTTCCAAGAGGATGAGAAGCAGAGAGAAAGAACAGAAGCTGAGTGAGAAGGACTCACACAGAAGCTGAGATAGAAAGCCACAGAAAACAGAGGAAACCACTGAAGCCAGAAGCTGGAAGCAACGAAACCAGGAAGAAAAGCAGAGACCAGCAGATACGATGTGCCTTGCCAAGTGGCAGGGGAGTCCAGATACTGCCTGATGATGTCTCAATTTGGACATTTTCACAGCTTCAGAACTATAAGTTTGTAAGTTAGTAAATCCCCCTTGTAAAAGCCAACCATTTCTGGTATACTGCATTTCAGCAACTTTAGCAAACCAAAACACCGTGCTTCTGCCAATATGGGTATTATCAATCTTTTCAATCTTTACCAAACTGTTAGACAAAAAATGATTTACCAGTGTTATTTTATTTTAAATTAAACCTTCAATTAAATATGAGGTTGAATAGCTTTTTATGCATTTCTTGGCCATGTGTGTTAATTTGTCTATAAATTTCCTGTTTGTATCGTTTGCCCATTTTTCCATTAGATTTTTCATTTTATTGTGGGGTTTTCTGAGCTTTTCACATAATATGAAGAATGAGTAGTTCTTATGAAACAGAAGGAAAAGAAATTACTTTGAAAATAAGATCTCATGTTGCAGAGAGAAAAATTAATTTGGAGGGGGAGGCTGAAGTAGGAGTCTAGTGAGAAGCTATTCTCTACTGTGTCCTATCACCCCTATCATGGCGTTGAATGGGTGTTGGTTTTCTCCTCCATCCACTTCATCCCTCAACCTTTAGACCCTAGCACCCCTACCTCCTCCCCTATATTCATCCTATATAATTTGCTTTAAAAAAAAATCATAGCTTTAATCTCATGTTTCTGCTCTGGGGCTTTTTCAACAGGTTTTAGGGGCTCCTGTTTCAGGCAATGGAGGTGAGTAAGGAGTCCCTTGTAAAAGTTACTGTGGTTTAACATTCACTTTTTCTCCAAGTGCTTTTGGGGTTATACCTCCCACTGTGGGGAGTGAGGGGAGTAGCAAACTTGGAATGGGGAAGGGAGGATAATCCAGGAAGGCTTTCCAGAGTAAGTGCTGCCTGAACAGAAACTTCACAGATGACTAAGTTTGTGCAGCAGAGCTGCTAGTTTTTCCCCTAGTACCCGTGTTCCCTTTCTCCCCACCCTTAGCTGGATTGGTAGGCATCTAGACTAAACACAGTGTTTCCCAAACCCCCTTGCAGCACTCTTGGTCATAGGACTGGTTCTGGCCAATAGTGCGCTAAGTTAAGCACATGTGACTTCCAGTGTCTGGACTGGGAAGGGCTGCGTCTCCCCATGTCCTGTTCTCCCATCTCCTGGCTGAGTGCAGATGTGGTGGAGAGTCACGCTGGAACCCCTGGGTCTTTGACAAGCTGGGGGAGCTGAGAGGTGCCACCACACCAGCTAGGTATGTCTACACCCACATCAGGCAGGGCTTGCTCTTTGCCGGGCTCCACCACGACATCATCTCGTCTCATCTTCTCCATAACCCAGATAGGTGGGTAGGATTGTTTCCCCTATTTTGCAAATGAGGAAATTGAGTCACAGGGAGGTTAAGTAGCCCTCCCAAAGTTACATGGTGTGAGAGATTAATCTGGAATGTGTATAGAAAGTGTTTAAGGAAACTTCCAACCTAGCCTCTGACACCATCACAAAGATTGCAGCAACTCAGTTCAGTTCTGACTCTAACTACCTGGAGTTAGGCCAGGCCCCACTAGGTGAGGGCAGCCCCAAAAGACTCCAGTCAGGCACCCATCAAATATTTGGGGTCCCAGGCCATTCACATTTCTGACCATCCAAAGGTAAGTAGAATTCAATAGGTCCCTAGAATGACCCAGAGAACTCACTGAAAGCACTATACTGAGGATTCTAGTTTTATGATAGTGTTCTAGTTTGCTAGCTGCCAGAATGCAATATACCAGAAGTGGAATGGCTTTTCAAAGGGGGAATTTAATGAGTTGCTAGTTTACAGTTCTAAAGCCGAGAAAATGTCCCAATTAAAACAAGTCTATAGAAATGTCCAATCAAAGGCATCCAGGGAAAGATACCTTGATTCAAGAAGGCCAATGAAGTTCAGGGGTTCTGTCTCAAGTGAGAAGGCATGTGGTGGACACAGTCAGGGCTTCTCTCTTGGCTGGAAGGGCACATGGCGAATACGGTGTCATCTGCTAGCTTCTTCTCCTGGCTTCCTGTTTCATGAAGCTCCCTGGGAGGCGTTTTCCTTCATCTCCAAAGGTCGCTGGCTGGTGGACTCTCTGCTTCGTAGTGTTGCTCTCTCTGAATCTCTCATTCTCCAAAATATTTCCTCTTTTATAAGACTTCAATAAACCAATCAAGACCCACCCAAATGGGTGGAGACATGTTGTCCCTTAATCCCATTTAACAACCACTCTTGACCAAATCACATCATCCAGGGAAATGATCTGATTACAGTTTCAAACATACAGTATTGAATAGGGATTATTCTACCTTTTTATGAAATGGGATTTATATTAAAACATGGCTTTTCTTAGGGGGCATACTTCCTTTCAAACCAGCACAGATAGTAAATGGATCCAAGTAAGAAGCCAAAAGAAGAAACGCAGAGGGTGAGTTCTGGGAGGATCTCAAATGCAAGCGTCCAAGTTCTCTCCATGTGGAGTCAGAAGCTGTCGCCCTCCTGGCATAGAGATGTGTCTTATCAATTGTGGAAGCTCATCAGGGCTTTGAGTGACCCAAGTTTCTATGGGGTCTGTGTTGGTTTGGAAGGACTTACATACCCTAGAAAAGCCATGTTTTAACCCTAATCAATCTTGTGGGAGCAACCATTTCTTTTAATCCCTATTCAATAATGTAGGTTGGATGATTGATTAGGTTATCTCCTCGGAGATGTGACTCACCCACTTGTGGATACTAACTATTAACGTTGAATAGAGGGAGATGTGACTCCACTCATTCCAGTGGGTCTTGATTGCTTTGCTGGAACCCTTAAAAGAGGAAGCATTTTGGAGAAAGCTTCAGAACGAGGGGAGAGCAACAGAAGCAGAGAACCATGAAGCACAGAGCCCACACTGCCAGAGACCTTTGGAGATGAAGAAGGAATACATCCCCCGGGTAGCTTCATGAAGCAAGAAACCTGGAGAGGAAGCTAGCAGACATCACCATGTGCCTTTCCACTCAAGAGAGAAACCGTGAATGTCACTGGCCTTCTTGAACCAAGGTATCTTTCCATGGATGCCTTAGATTGGTCATCTTTATCGTCGTGCTTTAATTAGGACATTTTCATGGTCTCAGAACAGTAAATTTGCAACTTATTAAATTCCCCTTTTTAAAAGCATTCTGTTTGTGGTATACTGCATTCCAGCAACTAGCAAACTAGAACTCGGTCTCATTGCACAAGTGTGAATGAACTCAATCTGCAGGTTCCCTCCAAAGAAGCGTAGGTAGGCTGACAGGAGCTGACATGATCTGGCTCAAAGCCCCACCCACTAATCACCTGGCCAGTCCTTTCAGTGTGGCTTCCTCCACCGTTTTGTCTCATTAGCATATGAGTCCTCAGGTGAGGTCGGTACAGCCCCCATGACTAATGGAAGATGCTCCTTTCATGCAGAATTCCAAGGATTCAGAGGTGCCCTCCCCAGGAAAGGGGGACAAAGACCAGCCAAGTCTTTCCCTATACAGTAATGTGTTCTTATTCCAGACCTTGGGCTCTTGGCTGCTACACTTTATAGCCTCTCCATCCCTTCCCATGTGCTCCATAAACAAAATTCCTGTCATCATCCTGGAGGACAGCCCCAGACAGGTAAGCAGCTAAGGTAGGGATGAGCTGGGACAGGCTCGATTTAACAGGGTATCAACGTCACTGAGAAGGTGATGCCTACACAGAAAACCTAAGGACAGTCGGGAGGGAGCCACGAGGCTGCCTGGGGATGCACACAGGACTGCTTTCACAGCCCAGCTGGACCACAGATCAGCTCATGTCCTTGAGCCTCGGCTTCTCATCTGTAAAGTTTACCTGGCAGGTGGGAAGGTGATGAGGCAGGCATATGTGCAGGGGGCAGCACAGGTGGCCAAGTACGTTCTGCCAGCTGTTAACACCCCATCTCTGTGCACACACTTCTACGGTTCCCGGGACCACGCTCTGTCCATCTGGCCTCATCATTTCACTTTCGGCTGACTTATTCATTCACATAAATTAAAATAAAACAGTCAGCCACCACTTATGTCGGAACATACCCTTCCATCAGTGGCAACCACTGGTGTGCTGCAGGTACAAGAGTTCAGAAAAACCAGCAAACGCATTCTGGGGGCATCGATCGTCCATGTAGGACTTATGAGAAAGAATATTGTCTATTTTATTGTTGTTTGTAAACTGTGTGCTACACATCGTCTACATCAGTAGCATTTCAGATAAACCACATATAAGTGTACTTGTCTTAAGGGAGCCAGTTGTTAAGCACTCGCCAGCGTATCACCACAAACAGGCCTTTTCAGTCTCCCAGGGCTGCTTTGACAAAGACCACAGATGTGCTGTCTTAAACAAGAGGAACGTATTGGCTCATTTGAAGGCTAGAAGTCCAACATGCAGGTGTGTCATTAGGGCTTGCCTTCTCCAAAGTCTGTAGCATTCTGATGCTGGCTTGCTGGCAGTCCTTGGCTTTGGGTAGAAGCAGCTATGCCTCTGCCACATGGCAATCTTCTTTTGTTTCCTTGTCTGGCTTCTACTGACTGAACATCCTCTCTTCTTTGCTTACAAGGACTCCAGTCATAATGAATGAATGCCCACCCTCATTCAGTCTGCACTCACTTTAACTCGTGACATTTTCAAGGACTGGGTTCACCCCCAAAGGATCAGGGCTTAGGACTTGAACTTGTCTTTTGGGGGTCACAGTTCACTCCCCAACAGGAGCCTAAGCCTCTGAGTCTAGATCTCACCTCTCGGGGAAGTCTGTGAACCCCACCCTGTTCTCCCAGCTTCATGGTCCATCAGTCAAACACCAACTCCCACGGTACCAGACTGCCTTTGGAGTCATTTGGAACAGTATGTCTGGCTTCTCCTCCTGGGGCAGGGGTTACTGAGACCCCTGAATCGTGGGAGGACCAGGGCTGTTCATGTACCCCACCCCTCCCCATCCCCTCTGAGCTCTCCCACCCCCACCATCACCCTCACAACCTGGGGGCTACTCTCTTCCTTCTCACAGTTGATGATGTTTTATTCCACGTGACCCACAGATGTCTGATGTTTTCGCGCACTCAGCCACAGCCCTCCCCAGCCAATCAGGGAATGACCATGACTTCTCCATTCCTTTCCTCCAGCTTCTCCTCCATCTCCATTTCTTCACGCCTGACCCTCCCTTACCCACCCTCCCCTGTCCTCTGCCTCCCCTCATCAGGCATCTTCTGACTTCCTTGCAAGCCCAGGGAAGTCAGCTGTGGGTTTGCCCTGGAGGAGGAGCCATGCAAGAGTGAGGAAGGCCAGGAGGTTGTGGGCATCACTGCTGAGACCCGACCCTGCTGTCGGGACCCTCATCCTCACAACAGCCCGGCCGGAGGGGACAAGGTCTCAAGTCCACTGCGTCTTACTCCAGTGTAGTCAGAGATGCTTCCTGGTGCTGCAGAGTACATTATCCATGGATGAAGGCAAAGAGTGTCTTCCACTCCCCCTCAAGGAAGCACCGACGCAAGTCCTTCGGACTTAACTCTGTTCTGATGGTATCCAGTGGTTGAAGAGAGGAAATGTGGGCTTTGTAAATTGCAGCTCCTTTCCCTTTCCACCAAATAATGAAGCATCTGTCTGAAGAGGGAGATACTGAAGCACACCAGTGCTCCATCAGGCTGAGCCTCAGCACCCAAGGATGCAGACCATTCTTTCACTTTTCAAAGTCTTTTTTCTCATAAAAATAATGCAAACATTAAAATGGAAGTAATATATAATCTTGGTAGGAAATTTGACAATGCAAAAAAGTATAAAAGCAATATTTTAAATCATACAAAAATGCCTCTGTTCAGAAGCAACCACTATTAATACCTTGATGTGTTTTCCAGTTCTTTTCCAATCTGTTGTATACACGTTCTGTTTCAGGGCCTGTTGTTTTCATTTAACATTCCATGAATACTGTGCCAGTTTGAAAAGCCATGTTTTAATCCTGTTCCAATCTTGTGGGGCCAAACCTATTGTTTAAGGTAGAAACCTTTGATTGGATTGTTTCCATGGAGATTGACCCACGTAATTGTGGGTGTGAATTTTGATTAGATTATTTCCATGGAGATGTGGCTCCTGCTCATTCAAGGTGGGTCTTGTTTAGTTTACTGGAGTCTTTTAATAGGGGAAACACTTTGGAGGAAGCTTAGATGTTTGTAGTGCCAACAAAAAGAACAGAACCAACAAGAGACCCAAATGTTTGGAGAGGGAGAAAGAAAATGTCCCCCGGGAAACTGTTTGAAAGCAGAAACCAAAGGACCAACAGACACCAGCCACGTGCCTTCCCAGCTAACAGAGGTGTTCTGGATCCGTCAGCTTTTCTTGAGTCAAGGTATCAATCTCTGGATGCCTTAGTTTGGACATTTTTATGACCTTAGGGCTATAAACTTGCAACTTACTAAATTTCCTTTATAAAAGCCAACCTATTTCTGGTGCACTGCATTCCAGCAGCACTAACAAACCAATGCAAATACTTTCCCATGTTATTAAAATTTCTTCATCAGCATGGCTTTAGATGGCTGCCTGATTTTTCATCCTAGAATCACACCAGAATATCCTCCACTTTCACTCAAGGGAACAACCTGTTGCCCAGAGATGGCCTTCTTCTAAGCACCACTGGGGTGAGAAGCCAGTGACAAGAGGACAAGAAAAGAAAGGGAACAAGTAAGACATGGTCCCTGCCCTGGGAAAATTACCAAGTTGATGGCCTCAAATAAGTGCCCTTTGAAATTTAGAAAGGATAGAGCTAGCAGAGTCACAGCTCAAAATCAAATATATATATATAGCAAGCCCAGAAGAAAAGATGAAATGTCTTAAGTAGCCCATGATGGTTAAATGTATGTGTCCACTTGGCTGGGTTAGGGTGTCCAGTTGTTAGGTCAAACACTGGGCTGGCTGTCCTTGGAGGTATTTTGTAGATGGGGTTAGCATCTACGACCAGCTGACTTCAAGTAAAACACATGACCCTGCATGGTGAGCACAGGCCTCAACCCATGGGTTGGAGTCTTAACTGAAAGCACCAAAGTTCCATGAATCTGAAGGAATTCTGCCCCAAGACTGCACCCTCCATTCCTCCCTGAGTTTCCAACCTAAGGAACTCAGACTCAAGACTTCATCGTCCCCTTTACCAGAATTTTCAGCCTCCTATACTGCCCCATGGAATTCGGACTTGCCAGCTCCACAGTTGTGTGGGCCAGTTCCTTATAATAAATATAAATATAGATACAGCTGATATAGATACAGATTAGATATAGATGTAAAGGCACAGATATATAGATAAAAATATAAATAAAGATAGAGGTTAGATATAGATATATACACATATACATGCACACATATATACACACACATATCCTGGAGGCTTGGTTTTGTTTCTCCTGAGCATGTTGACTGATTCCCAATTCACAGTAGGCTCTTTGGGGGATTCTGGGGTTCTGGGCAAGGTAAAATCCCCAGAAATGCCTCAAAGCATAATCTTCCTGGAGCAGGGCCTGGATGGAGGGTAGGCAGGGACAGGGTAGCCTAAGCTGTGGTTTGAGATGTTAGGGGACTAGTGGAGGAGGGACAGGGGCAGGAGGGGACAAACATGAAAAACAGAGGAGACTGGCAACACGGCTGAGGCCCTCCCCCAGCAGGCCAGGTGCCTCTGATTCCTCAAAGGTGTTTTTAAGGAGAACAGCAAGGTGTACGTGGTGGTTAGGAACACTTGGTTAAGCAGCTGTATGCAGGACAGAGGGGAGAGGAAAACAGCAGGAGGGAGTCCAGGGCCGGTGGGTAGGATGCATGCTGGCCATTGCCTCTCCTCCAGGTAGCTGCACCCCATGTTTTCTTAGTGTGCTTCCCACACTACACCAAGTCTGGCTAAACTCAAATTGCCTTCAGTTATGGTGGCCACCCCAGAAACTTCCAGGACATCCCCTTTCCCTTAAGTTGGACAGGCACCATTTCTGTTGCTTTTCCCAGAGGGCCCTGAGCAGGGTTAGGGCTCCTAAAGTCTTGCAGCCACTTTCCAGGCACCTCCAGGCCCTGTGGCCTTCCCCTGCCCATCAGCTGCGGGCCAACTTGCCCAAGTCCCCGTTGGCTGTGGCCAGGGCTGCCTGAACCTGGTTCTTTCCCCAGAGCTCAGAGCTTCTCCGTCTTTAGTGTAGGGAGGATGCATAGAACTTGCCCGGTCATAGGGCCAGGCCCCTGGCCAGCTTGTAGCAGAAGGACCAAGACATTGAGAACTCAGAGGCCCTGAGACAGCCTATCCGTGGGACCCAGATCCAGCCAGGGAAGGGCAGGGTCCCAGCCCCAGCGATGCTGGCTGTGGACCACCAGGAATCACAAATGCCATAGACCAAGCCTGCAAAATGGCAGCTTGCTTTCTCAGCCCGAAAATCTCCCCATTAAAGCTGATGCAAGCAGTGAGTTCTGATATAAACTGTGGACTTTACTTAATAGTACAATCATCAGTTGTGACAAATATACCACACTAATGCACAGAGTTAATAATAGATGGGGGAGATTATATGGAAACTGTATTTTATGTATAATTTTGCTATAAACCCATAACCTCTCTAAGTCAATAGATAAATAAATATAGCTGTTGTGGACATTGAAAACAACCACTGCGGCTAGAACACACCAGGTGGGGATGTTGGCATAGGGACTGGGTGAAGGTCAGGGCCGCTGTCTCAGAGCTGAGCCACATTTTCCCAGCTCCTGGCAGGATTAAAGGACAGTCACCATCAACAGGTGTGTGTGTGTGTATGCGTGCTCATGTGTGGGTTGGGCATGTGTGTACCTACACATGTGTGCACATGCACATGTGGGTGTGTTTGTGAGTTTGTACATGTACCTACGAGTGTGCATGTGTTCATTGTGTGTGCATGTTTGCAAGTGTGCATGCGTGCATTCATGTCTGCCAAGAGTCTATTGAGATCATAAACCTATAGGTGTGTGTGTGATGTCAGTGGGGAAGCCGCAGTGGGCCCGGGGGAGCTGTGTTGCTCCTTACTAGTGGCTGAACCTCAGTTTCCTCATCTGCACCCCCATAGGCTATGATAATTGCACAGATGTGAGGGAGAGCAATTTCTATGGGCACTTATTCACTATCCTCTTTGACAGCAGGGGCATGTTTTTATCCCTCTTTATATCCCCAAGCTGAAAGGATGGCCTGACAAATGGCAGCTTTCTATAGCGTTTAATTTTCTTAATAGTGAAGATGATAATGAGGATATCCAAACTTCTTGTTTCCTTAAAAAGAAAAAAAGAACGCTTTTAATTGTGAAATATGACATATATAAAAAAAAAAAGCAATACATTCCGAGGTACAGTTTAACAAGTTACAGAACAAATTTGCTATGTGTTACAGTTCCACAATTTTAGGTGTTTCCTTCTAGCTGCTCCAAGACATTGGAGACTAAAAGAAATATCAATATAATGATTTAGCAGTCATACTCATTGTTAAACCCTATCTTCTCTGTTATAACTCCTCCTTCTCCTTTGATCCTTCTCTGAATTTTTAGGGATATTTGAACTGGCCCATTCTAACTTTTTCGTGTTGACAATATAGGTTAGTTAATGTTCTGGAGAGGATGACCCCTCTGGGTTTCAGGACTTCTGTGGCCTAGGAACTCTTTAGAGGCTACAGGTTTAGAACTTCTTCTTTTTAACATTTTTTCTTGGAAATGTTTGTTTTCAAACTTTTTATAAGTGCATCATTATATAGAAATTGTATGTGGAATCCAGTATTTAAAAGAGTTTACAGATCAAAGGGCCCTCATCAGAAGGGAGTAGGGTTTAAGAGCCCCTCACCTGCCTCCCACTTGTCCCCCCACCCCCAAGGAAATCTTTATAGCATCTTTGCAGGAACTTAGGGCATGATTTAAAAAATAGTTTCAGAAACAATTTGCAAACCTTTATCTTAACCAGAGCAAGCTACTTTAAGAGTAGAATCAGGGCTCTGGGGTGAAGTAGAAGGGAGGCAGGTTCAGCCTCTCCTGGACCCCACTTAATGACTAGTCATTCCTTCCCCTCATTCTAGCTCTCCCAAGAGAAGAGGGACTCGAGAGCGGGGGAGAGGGGGTGGGCTGGTAATTGCCTCTGCACCCCGTGCTTGTGTAAGCCCATGACCATCAACCATGCAAGTCAAACCCCATGGAATAGATATGTTGTGAGAAAGAAAGCTTGGGGAGATTAAGTTGCTGTCTATGATCAGTAGCTGCTAAGTGGAGGGTTTAGAACTGAACCAGAGCAGACTCCAAAGTCCCTGCTCACAAGCCGCTCCTCTGTTCTGGAATAAAATTGGCCTCCCCAGCTCCCAGCTCCCTGGCCTGGGCTGGCCTTTGGGGGATGGCAGGAGTGATGATTAAAGTTCCTTCCCACCTGCTGCCTTCCTGCTTCCCATTCAACCTTGAGGGAGGGCGAGAATGGCACTGGAGTGGAAGGGAGGAAGCATGTTGTGGAGGATGGGGTGGCCCTGAGCTTTAAGGAAAGAGGAAGGGACCCTGACTGTGTTCCGGCCCAGCCTTCCAGGCCAGAAGACATGAGGTCCCTGTAAGGAGGCCAGGCTGGGACCCCAGGTCCCAGGACATGTGCTAGGAGGAGAGAAGAGGGTACCTGGGGCCCCTGGATGTGAGTCAGCAGCACTGTCTGTTGGGGCAGGATGAGGGACAGTGCCATGGGAGCGGCTGGCAGACATGGAGGCCTCAAGAGGATGACCTGAGCCGCAGATGTCCATCTGCCCAAGAAGCTGGGTAGAGTCCTGTTCTTTCGATTAACTCCCTGATTTGTTTTCAGCACAGTGGTGGGCACCTGCTGTGAGCCCAGTGCTGGCCAGGGACTGAGTCTACAGCAGGCAGATAGAAAACATTCTTGTGGAGGGAGACCCAGAGTAAAACCCCTGGGTGCTCGGTGCTCCTTGATGAAGCCATGAGATGGGGCATTGGGGGCTCAGCTCTCCATGGTCTGAACTGTGTGCAAGAGGAGCTGACAGGCTCTCCAGGGCCAGGCTGATGGCCACAATGGGGTTGAGTCCAGTAGAAGTGTCTGACCTGTCTCCTTAACTTCCTAGACAACCTGTGGGTGATGGCATAGGAGTTGTACTGGTTTGAAAGGATTATGTCCTCTAGAAAAGCCATGTTTTAATCCTGATCCATCTTGTGGAGGGTTCCTTTTAAACCCTACTCAGTACGGTAAGTCAGAGGCTCGATTAGATTATCTGCACAGAGATGTGACTCCCCTAATTGTGAGTATTAACATTTGATTAGAGGGAGATGTGACTCCACCCATTCCAGGTAGGTCTTGATTAGTTTATTAGCATCCTTTAAAAGAAGAAGCATTTTGGAAAAAGTTTTAGAGCCACAAGAGCTCACATAACCAGAGACCTTTGGAGATGAAGTAGAAAAATGATCCCGGGGGAGCTTCATGAAACAAGAAACCAGGAGAGAAAGCTAGTAGACATCAGGAGAAAAAGCTAGTAGACATCAGGAGAGAAAGCTAGTAGACACACATCATCATGTGTCCTGCCAGTTGAGAGAGAAACCTGAAATTCATCAGCCTTTTTTGAGTGAAGTTGCCCTAATTTGGTCATTTTCATAGCCTTGCCTTAATTTGGATATTTTCATGGCCTTAAAACTGTAAATTTGCAACTTAATAAATTCCCCCTCTTTAAAAGCTATTCTGTTTCTGGTATGTCACACTGTGGCTGAAACAAGAGTGGACCCAGACCTGCTGGGGGCCCTATGGCTGGAGCATCTGGAGTGTTCCCTGGGGTCTCAGTTTGCCAAGGCTGCTATGACAAATACTACACACTGGTGTTAACTTAAACAATGAGAATTTATTGACTCACAGTTTGGGAGACTAGAATTCCAACATCAAGATATCTGAACCTTCTGCTTTCTCCTGGAGACTGGAGCCATTTACTGCTGTCCTTGAGGTCCCTTGAATGTCATCTCTGTCTCCATCCCATGGCTTCTCCTTCTCCTGCTCAGTCATCTGTGTCTGTCTAAGTGTCCTCTCCTTAGAAGGCCTCCAGTCAATTGGAGTAAGGCCCACCCTGATTCATTCAGCCTTATCTAATTGGAGGCTTCAAAGACCTTATTCACAGATTAATCCAAGCCTTTGTGATAGTAACATCTTCAAAGGATCCCTTCACAAACTGGTCCACACCCACAGGACCAGGGGTGAAGACTTGAACATGTCTTTTGTGGAAGACAGGATTCAAACCCTAACCCATCAACAACACCCCAGTATGTCTGCACTTTGCCCAGACCCCCCAAGGGAATTTGTCCCTGTCCTTCAGAGATTCCTCCCAAGCTCAGAGTAACACCTGCATCCTGTGGCAAGGCTCACAACCCCACCCCACCTGTCTTCTGGCTTATTTTCAATTTAGTGACCTGCCACCCTCTGATAATGTATACCCATGCCTAGCCCCAAGCAGTTCCTAATAAATGCATGTGCCCTTCTCCTGTGGGGTCCAGAGCCCCAGCAGAGGCGCCTCCTTGGGGACAGACTTCATGAGTGAGAGCACTCCGTGAGCTGACTTCATCTAGAGGCAGCTCAGGTCAGCTGCAGAGTGAAACACCGGGGCCCCAGCTAGAGATGGGGCCAGGCTGGGGAACAAGAAAGCAAGATGGTGAGGCACCCCTTCTACTGGACCCCCACCCACACCCCATGACAGCACCCCACCAAGCTGGTGTAGCCTGGGGAGCCTCCTCAAAAGGCATCCCAATAAGATGAGAACTATCCATCATTCAAAGACCTCCTCATCCCCAAGCCAGCAGCAGATGCCTCTAAATGCCCAGATGACTGCTGCCCCAGGCACAGCCAGCCACTTGGCAAAAGGGCCAATCGAACTTTTCCTCCTGCAGTATTAGAGCCCTACAGAGGCAGGGCCAAGCTTTCAAGCTGGCCATTCCATGGCCCCTCTTCCTGGGTGCAAATGCCCAGGAAACAGATTTACCCCAAAAGCCCTCCCTTCTCCCCTTCTTTGGTCTTGTTGATAGACCCTCTGCCAAGACAACAGCTATGGGGAAGAGCCCTTTCATCAGCTGCAGGGCTGAGCACTCTGCATACCAATATAGAACAACCAAGTGCAAAGTCTTGTTTGGGCTCACTCAAGCACACATGTCAGTGGGAATCACCAGCTCTGTTTTCAGGAAACCTAACCATCTGTCACATGTACTATCCATGACCAAGAAAGTCAACTGCTTTTGCCTTCCATAAGCCACATCATTCATCTCTTGTAACAGCCTGGAAGCCAAGAAGTGCCTTATGTGGAGAACATGATTGTTCACCCTGGTCGTCTCAACCACCAACCTCCATAGACAGGAGCAAAGTACTAGGAGCCCCAGGCAAGAAAATGGATGCACACAAATCATAAGCCAATCTCGCATCTCAATGATCAGTCGACCAAAGTTACCACCAGCAACCAGAGGTCTGACACTTCCAGTTCCAGTCCCCTGGGCCCTTCCCTTGACAGAGTTTTCCATGAAGCCAAGGGGTGCTTTTTAGTAGAAGAGTGTCCAGCCCATTTCTGGGCCCTGGAGGACGGTGGAAACGAAGGAGAAGGGAGGTAGAGACGAAAGGAAGAAGCAGCCCAGCCAACCCCTACGGGGCTTCAAAGACTCTTGCAAAGGTAGCTCTGCTGTGATGCACAGAAGTTTGGAGTTGGGGGGAAACTCAGAGATTATTTGCTTTAAATTTATTTTGTTTTCTCAGAGAAAACTGAGACTAAAGGGGGGAACAACCTTACTGGGTCACAGAGCAAGCCAGCGCTAACACAGATCTCCCATTATACACACCACACTCTTCCCTGGTGCCATTCTCAAAAAGACAAAGTAAGAACTGATTTTTCACCCAGCGGCTGCTACAGGTTTTGATCAAACCATTGCTTGGGTACAATACCTGTGCTCCAGGCCATATCAGCTTTCAAAGGTCAAACAAATCATTGAAACTATAGTGATTTCATAGAATTGTAGTTAAAAAAAAAAAAAAAACACAGGAAGCCAAAAGACCATTGTTCTAGTTTGCTAGCTGCCAGAATGCAATAGACCAGAAGCAGAATGGCTTTTAAAAAGGGGAATTTAGTACGTTGCTAGTTGACAGTTCTAAGGCTAAGAAAATGTCCCAATTACAATAAATCTATAGAAATGTCTAATCAAAGTCATCCAGGGAAAGATACCTTGGTTCAAGAAGGCCGATGAAGTTCAGGGTTTCTCTCTCAAGTGAGAAGGCACATGGCGAACACAGTCACAGTTTCTCTCTCATCTGGAAAGGCACATGGTGAACACGGTCAGGTTTCCTCCCTCATCTGGAAGGGCACATGGCAGACACGGCATCATGTGCTACCTTCTTCTCCTGGCTTCCGGTTTCAAATTAAGCTCCCCAGGTAGCATTTTCCTTCTTGATCTCCAAAGGTTGCTGGCTCATGGACTCTGCTTCGTGGTGCTGCAGCATTCTCTACTCTCTCCAAATCTCCTTCATTCTCCAAAATGTTTCCTCTTTTATAGGACTTCAGAAACTAAACAAGACCCACCCAAATGGGTGGAGACATGCCTCTACCTAAACCAGTTTAACAACCACTCTTGATTAAATCACATCTCCAGGGAGATTCTCTAATTACAGATTCAAACATACAGTATTGAATAGGGATTATTCTGCCTTTATGAAATGGGATTTAGATTAAAATATGGCTTTTCTAGGGGACATACATCCTTTCAAACCAGCACAATCATCTAATCAACAGAACTGACTTAGGTGTTTAAAAACAAGAACATTCCAGAAGGTATGACATCTCAGCTGAAGCTTGAAAGGTTAGCCAGACAAAATGTGGGAAGAGAGAGAGTTGTAAGCCAAGGAAGAGCATATCTATCCCTCTGTCTTTCTTGCTCTCTCTCCCTCTCTTTTCTCTCTCCCTCCTTCTTTAAGTAACCATTTGTTCCAAACAAGCTGACCGAATGTTGGCCTAGGTGCACAATAGGATGATAAGTTTCCCATGCTCTGGTTCCACTCAGCCCTATCCTTTCTCTGTTTCTCTCTCCCAGCCTCTCAGCCCCCACCTCTGTCTCTAGCATCTCAGCCTCCTTCACCTTTCTCCTCCAAAGCTGTCACCATGAGTAGGCCCCATGTGTGCGATGTGCTTCTCTGCTTGCAGGGCCTCAGACTCCACAGGACTCACCACCCATTTTCAGCAACAGATGACTGACTGAATGAACAAAATGAACAATGAATCTCATAAGGTGTGACAAGATACAACACAAGGGAAACGTTGAGATTGTTAATTCTTCTCTGGCAAGCATCCCACACTAGCCAGAGCCTGGAAGATATGCTCTCAAGGCCTAAACAAAACCTGGAAGCTTCCTCCACATGAAAATATACTGTCTTAGAAACTGCGCCCTCCAGGTGCTCTCCAGTAAGTGGCCAAAAAATTGCCTTATTGACGCTTCCACCTCATGTTTGTTCACCCCTTAAAACTTTCTACAGTCCTTTTGCTTCTATTAGTTCCTTTCCTCCGAGCCTCCTGAGAAAGGAATCAACCACAAGGTCTCAGTTCCTTCCCTGAGTGGTGGAGGAGAGTGATCATAGAGGAAAGGGATTTAGTTAGAGTGATTCTCTAATGATGTTAGAGAATCGTTATGGGGAAATGCAGTCCTGAGCAGTGGCACTGACTTGCTCAAGATGATGTGGCAAAGCAATAGGCTGAGGTCTGGCTGTGGCCTCCACCTCCAGGACCAACGTCCACACTCCCCTGGCAGGAACTGCTCAGGAAGGATGTGTAGACTCTGCCAGTGTCAACTTGAGTTTCTCTACCCCAGGTCACCAACAGCTCTTCTGTCTTGGGCATCAAACACTGAACTTTCCAAGGACCACGTCCAACCAGCAGAGTTCACGTTCTCCTCTTTCAGGACCCCTTAAATCTCAGCCCATAATCATAGGCCCTGAGCAGGAGGTGAAAGGCCCATGCCTGCCCAGATGACTCCTCCTTCTGCTGCCTTCAGGGGCTCCCAAGGGCAAGGGGCTGCAGGATGACTGGTTGATACACACCCTGGTCTCCAAGATGTCCTGCCAGGGAAAAGAACAAGATCCCCACCTTGCAGCCTCCATGCGGACCTGGCACTAGCCTCATCCCAGCCCTGGGCAAGCAGCCACCAGGCTGTACTGGGCTTGTACTCAACAGTGACACCATATGGCAGCAGCAGAAGAAACACTGCCTCTGTCCTGGTTAGATTCTTTCGCTCTTAATTTCCCTGGCATCTGAAAGTGGGACCAGGTCCAGGTCCTTGGTTGTTTCTAGGAGTTACTGCCTGCCAACTCATGGAGGCCAGCCAAGACTCTAGTAATTCATTTCCCCGTGTCTGATAAGGTGGCCAACCCAGGTCTGTGCGCCAGGTCTTGTCCAGCGTTTGCAATCGCCTGGCAGGTGTTTGCCATTGTCTGCACTTTACAGGTGAGAGGATTTAGGGCTTAATCACTTTTCTCAGAGTGGCAACCAGGAAACATAGCAATGCCGGGATTCCAACCCAGGCCTTTCTCACTCTTCTGCATCCCATAAAGCCTCTCTTTGCCCCCTGCAGAAGCCAGAAACTAAAAGGCATCGGGGCCTGCACTGCTTCTCTGTGTTGTCTCCCTGAGGGTACAGCCCAGTGAATGCCTCTCTTATACCCATCCCTATTCTTACCTTCTGCATTCAGCTCAATGCCTTCGATATTCAGTTCACATGAGGCCCAAAGTACCTCAGACCATATGTGCTACATGGCACGGGTTCTTTTTTCCTATCTGCTTAGCTGGCACAAGAACCATGCCGAAGCGATCAGCATAACTTTTGAAAATCAATTTGCATTCTGTCAGCCTCAGTGTCACCAAAAGCCTCCTCTAATACAGCAGTAATGAACATCTGGAAACATAGCAGCTGTTGGGGGAATGAGGTATAAAAAACACACAAAGATGACAGCTTGTTTTTCATAAGCTAGACTGGCTCTGCAAACGGGAGAAGCAAACAAATCAAGCCAAAACCAAAGTAGGAGGAGGTAGGGGGAAGAAGAAATGGGCATTCATGCCCCAAGGAGCTCCTTCTCCAACTCCTCGAGTACTGACAGTCCATCTGCCCTGAGCTCAATCCTCAGGGAAGACACTGAGTGGACATGGGTTCTCCGTGGCCAGAAGAGAGGCCAGAAGTCCATGGCAGAGAGTACCAGCAGCTGGGCAACTTCTAGCAGGTCCCCTGACCAAGCTAGAAAGACTTCCCAGAAAAGAAGGGGCAGAGACTGTTCCCAGGAGGTCAGGGAGACATGTCAGGAGTGTGCCCTTGGTCCTAAAGAGAGAGTGTTGAGAATTCTGAGAGCCACAGAACAGGAGGCCCTGCTCAACACCACTATGGGGACACAGTGGTGAATGGACCGACAGTTCTCTGCGTTTAGGGGCCCACAGGCAGTGAGCGAAACCAGGAAGGGGGGACACACCCCTGGAGGAAAGGGGAAAGAGGCTGGAGCCATTGTAGGTGGAGAGGCCAGGTGCAGTTTCTCAAGGAAGCCTGAGGTCCAAGGATGTGGTAAGGAAAAATGTGCCTGGCCAAGGAAGCTTGTGCTCCAGGCTTAGCCCAAGGCGGGAACTGGTGAGAGGGGGAGGCAACTCCGCAGGAGACCCGGAGCCTCCCCACCCCCAGAGTCCTCCAGCCCCTTCATTCTGACCTCAAGCCTGGGAGTCATCTTCAGTGCTTTGTGGATTTAACTGAAAATCCATCAGGAGGAATTTAGCAATCCCCGGCAAGGTGCTAAGGGCTCTGATAGGAAAAGACAGCCCCCCTCCCCACCCCCACCCTGCCCCAACATTTCTGTAATATACCTTTCCTTTGACCAAAAGCATACAGCTCAATTCTGAAACATCGGAAAAACACTAGAGAGTCACAAATTACAAACACGAAAGTATCCGTAATACTACTACAGGGCCGGCCTTTTGGCGTTTTCCTATGAGAATAGATGGGCAGAAATACACACACATCGTTTATTGTTTGTGTGCTTGTTTTCTTCTGTAGACGCTGTTTTTTTCTGCCTCTCAAAATAGTGTCAGTGTTTTGCGAATGAGGCATAGCCCACCGCCTTGTGACGCTTCTGGAACCCCTGGTTTGCAGGTTGGTGATGGATCAATTTGCTCATGGACCCCAGACCTTGGGGAGAGGGTGAAACTGGACCCCTACCTCTGCTTGGAATGTGAGGTAAGGGTCCCCTGTTTAAGTCCCAAGGCAAGTGCCATCTCTACCAGTGGCATGAGCCCCAGGGACAGTCCTTTCCCTTCAACATGCACTGCACCCAGAAGCTCCATGAACCCAGCTACCCTGGCACGGTGGAGGTCCTTTGGGAACTAATGGCTGACACATGGAACTGGAGGCCCAAAGAGCCACTCCTGAGCAGGGAGGTTGTCAGAAAAAAGTCTCCCCAACGGGAGACCAAAAACTCCATCCAACAGACCAACAGATGGTGGGGAGAGGGAGGGACCCCCTCAAAGCCAGAAAGAGGGATGAGGAACTGAGGATCCAGACAGTTTTGCCTTTTCCAGAATGTCATACAGTTGGAATCATAAAAGCATGCAGCTTTTTCAGGCTGCCTTCTTTTACTTAGCAATATATACTTAAGATTCCTCCATGTCTTTTCATAGCTTGATATAGCTCATGTCTTTTTATCACTGAATAGTATTCCATTGTATGTATGCACCACAGTTTGTCTATCCATTCATCTACTGAAAGGAATTTGTGTTGCTTTCAATTTGGGGCAATTATGAATAAAGCTGCTACAAACATTCATGCCATGCACAGGTTTTTACATAAACATAGTTTTCAACTCATTTAAGTGAATACCTAGGAGGGCAGTTTCTGGTTCATATATTTACATGCCTAAGATATGCCAACTGTCTTCCAAAGTGGATGTACCATTTTGCATTCCCACCAGCAAAGAATGAGAGTTCCTTTTGCTTCACAAGCTTGTTAGCTTTTGGTGTTATTGGTGTTTCGGATTTTAGCCATTCTGATAGGGGTGTAGTGATATCTCGTTGTTTTAATTTGCAATTCCCTAACGACATATGATGAGAAGATTTCAATATAGATAATTGGCCATATGTATATCTCCTTTGGTGAAGTGTCTGCTTAGATCTTTGCTTTAGTAGCAGATTCTATTGCACCAACCTCTTCTACTCACTTGCATGTTCTCTTGTCATACATCAGACCAGCAATGTAAAAGCTCAAGGAAAAATATTTAAGGATTTTGAGATGGCAATAGAATATTAACCCAAGCATAGAACCCTTCTGAGCCTGTAGCCTGAGTAACAACACATGGCATATACTCATAAAGCCAGCCCTAGTTTTGCCCATTTTAATAATAATTGTGTTGTCTTATGGAAAAATTTTGAGTCCTTTGTTATATTTTAGATTTAAGAGCTTTATTAGATATGTGTTTTGCAAATATTTTCTCCTAGTCTAAGGCTTGTTTGTTTGTTCTTTAACCAGTGTTTTTCACAGAACAAATTTTTTAATTTTAATGATGCCCAGGTTATCTTTTTTTTTTTCATGGTTCATGCTTTTGGGGCTGTATCTAAGTAATCATCACCAAACCTCAGATCAGCTAGATTTTCTCCTATGTTATCTTCTAGAAGTCTAACAGTTTTGTGTTTTACATTTAAGTCTAAAATCCATTTCGAGTTTATTTTTGTGACTGGTGTAAGATCTGAGCCTAGATTCACTTTTTTTTTACATATGGATCTTCAGTTGCTCCAGCACCGTTTGTTGAAAAGACTATCTTTGCTCCATTGAACTTCCCTTACTTCTTTGTCAAAGATCAGTTGACTCTACTTGTATGGGTCTATTTCTGGGGCCTCTGCTATATTCCATTGATCTATTGTCTACTCTTTCACCAGTACCACACTCTCTTGATCACTGTGACTTTATAGTAAATCTTGAAGTTGGGTAGTGTCAGGTCTCTGACTTTGTTCCTTTCAGTATTTTGTTGGCTATTCTAGGTCTTTTGCTTTTCCATATAAACTTTGGAATAAACTTGTTGATATCTACAAAATAACTTGCTGGGGTTTTTATTGAGATTGCATTGATTCTAAGAATCAAGATGGGGAAATTTAACATTTTAATAACGTTAAGTATTCCTGTCCATGAACATAGAATCTCTATTATTCAGATCGTCTTTGATTTCTTTCTTCAGAATTTTGTAGTTTTTCTCATATAGATCTTGCATGTATTTTGTTAGATTGATATCTAAATATTTCTTTGGGGGGGAGGTGCTAATGTAAATGGTAATGTGTTTTTAATTTCAAGTTCTAATTGTTCATCACTAATATATAGAAAAACAATTGGATTTTTGTATGTTAATCTTGTATCCTGCAACCTTGCTATAATTGCTTTTAATTCCAGGAGATTTTGTTGATTCTTTGGTATTGTCAACACTGACAATCATATCATCTAAAAACATTTCTCCCTTCCCAATCTGTATACCTTTTAACTCCTTTTCCTGTCTTATTGCCTCATTTAGGAGTCAGGTCCATTGTTTGAACAGAAGTGGTGAGAGGGGACATCTTGTCTTGGTCCAGTCTGAGATGCACATCATTCAGTTTCTCACCATTAAGTATGGTGTTGGCTGTCGGTTTTTTGTAGATTCCTTGTTTGCTGAGAGTTTTTATCATGCATGGGTGTTGGATTTTGTCAGTTGCTTTATCTGGACCTATTATTAGGATCATTTGATTTTCTTCTTTAGCTTCTTGATTTGATTAATTTATTACATTGATTTTTGAGTGTTGAAGCAGTTTTGCATATTTGGAATAAATCTCACTTGGTCATGGTGTATAATTCTTTTATATTTTCTTGGATTCAATTTGCTATTGTTTTGCTGAGGATTTTTGCATCTATATTCATGGAGATATTGTTCTGCAATTTTCCTTCCTAATAATATCTTTATTTGGTTTCAGTATTAGAGTAATGCTGGCCTCATAAGAGGAGTCAGGTAGTTCTCCTTCTGTTTTCTGGGAGAGGTTGTTGAGAATTCACATAATTTTTCAATTCATCTATTTTTATCACTTTTGCATTTATTCCATGACTATTACATTCAGGTATTCTCTCTCTTCTGGAGTCAGCTTTGATCATATATGCTCATGTGGGAAATCATTTATTAAGTTGTATTTTGCAATTTCTTGGCCCCTTTTCAATTTCCTTCATATCTGAATGACAGTACTTCTTTTCCCCACCCCTTGCACTTTAAGCCTCTCCTTTCTCCACTATGAGGGCACAATGCTTTGGGGCATCGGTTTTTGACATGCAATGAAAGTTTTTTGTTTCCGATAATAGCTAAATCTCCAAAGTTTTGTACCTTCTTATTATTAAAAGTAGATCCAAGAAGATCTCTGAATTGTTCACCCCATTCTCATTTGCATTGCAGGCAAATTTCCTGAGTGTTTGAGGTGCAGAACTCCTACCAGGCAGTGTGGATTTGCACATTAACCTTGGGTCCACCCCGGGGCTGACCTGCACACCATGCCATCCATCACATGTCCTCCAGTGAAACACACCAGGACCAGCAGGATCAGCATGATTTATCTCTTCTGTTGGGATTTTCCAAAGAAACAAGTTCTAGTATTTATTTACAGCTTTGAACTTTTAACTCATTCATTTCTGCTCCTACTATTAATTCTTTTGTCTTGCTCTCCTTAAGTTTTCCTTATTCTTCCCTTTTGCAACTTAAATTGAAAGCTTATTTTATTTCCCTTCAATTCTGCTTAACATTGAAAGCATTTAGGGTCATGAATTTGCCTCATTATAACTTTGACAGCTCTCCTAGGCCTTTGATATATCAGGTTTTCACACTGCTGCTCTCTTAGCATTCAGCAATTGCAAATTCAAACCTGTTCTAGTTTGCTAAGCTGCCAAAAGCAGATGCCATAAAATGGGCTGGCTTTTTGTGATAGGAATTTATTAGCTTATAGGCTTATAGTTCTGAGGTCACGAAAATGTCCAATTCAAAGCATCATCAAGACCATAGTTTCTTCCTGAAGACTGCGTTCTGGAGATCCGTGACTCCTCTGCCACATGGCCAGACACATGGCAGCATCCGCTGGTCTGTCCCTTCTCTTCCAGGTTTCAATTGCTTTCAGTTTCTTGCTTCTGGGGCTCTCTCTCTTTTGTCTGAATTTCCAGGAAGAGGATTAATTCCCACTCTGAATAAGGGGTGGTCGCAATTTAGCTGAATAACCTCACCAAAAGATCCAATTTACAATGGGTCCACACCCACAGGAATGGATTAACTTTAAGAACATACTTTTCTGGAATATATACAACTTCAAACCATCGCAAAATATTTCTTTGATTCAAGAGTTATTTAGGACATGGTTGCAGTGCTTTTATATTTATGTTTAATTTTCACATGGACAGAGGTTTTTGTTAATCTCTGTTTTCACTGCACTGGACCAAAGCACAGATCTGTGCAATTTATTTTAGGGGAGGATTTACTGGAAGTCTTTTCTTGCCTTTTAAACTAATGAATGAGATATGCTTGTAAGTGTCCCATGGGCACTGGAAAAGAACATGGCTTCCCAGTCTGAAGGGCTTGATATGGAAACTATTAAGTGGCTTTAATGATTACGTCCCTCGAAGACTCCAGGCCCTTATTGAAGCGCCAAGCACTTAGAGAGCTCTGGTCCATTTTTCCTTATTGTGTCTCTTCCAGGTTTTCATTGTGCTCATGGGCATAGTTGGAGGGGGTTGATGCCAGCATAGGGGACTGGGGTCACTGGAATGCTTTTGTTTGGGACAAAGAAATACAACTGACAAAGGGCACTGAGCCAAGGAGAGGACCCAAGGTCAAAAGTAAGAGCCCCATGCATCCTGCAGAACCACATCTGCCCACCCACCTAGCCTGGCACCCCCCAGCCCTGGCACCTTCAGCCACTCAGTGTTTCAATGCTGGGCCATGGCCGGTGTGATAAGGATTTTCCAGGATCCATTGCTTTGTACAAGCAGTCTACAGAAACTGCTTGGGCAGTTGAGCAGAAATATGATATTAAGTCAAAGGAATTGAAATGGCACAACCAGCCCCTGCCTCAAGTCATACCATCCTTCCTCCAGTTTACCCCATTATAGCTCCAGCCCCTGTAGTCCCTTGGAAGCAGAACTAAAGGAGAGAGAAGGAGAAATTCCCAGTTTGGCCTTCAAGAATCTTCAAATTTTAGTTACCCTTTATGTTTTACAAGGCTCCTCATTTTATGTTAACCAAATCAGGAAAAGGCAAATGAAGAGTCTAATGGAAAACTCCTTATGCCCACCAGATTGGCAACCATCCAAAGTCTGATCATACCAAGGGTCAGCCAAGTATGTGAAGCAATGGGAGCTCTCAGGCATGCCAGTGGGGATGCAGACAGGTACAGCCACTTTTGAAAGCTGTTTGGCGTTAGCCAGTAAAGTTAAATGTATGCATATCGTATGACATAAACTCCACTTTCAGGAATAAGACCCAGAGAAATGCAGACACATGTGCACCATGACATATATGCAAAAATGAACTTAGTGGAGGGTGGGCCACAGTGGCTCAGCAGGTAAGAATGCTTGCCTGCCATGCCCGAGGACCCGGGTTTGTTTCCCGGTGCCTGCCCATGTTAAAAAAAAAAAAGAAAAAATGAACTTAGTGGAAATATCCGTAATTGACAAATAGTGGACCTAATCCATATTACCATCAAAAATAGAATGTATAAATAAATTGGGGTATAATCACACAGTAGGATGCTGTGATGGTTTGAAGCTGTATGTACCCCAGAAAAGATCATGTTCTTTGAATTCATTCCTGTAAGTGTAGACATATTGTAGGTGGAAAGTTTGATTAAGTTATTTCAGTTGAGGCATACCCCAGTGGGTCTTAATCCTCTTGTTAGTGTCCTTTATCAGAAGATAAAAGCCAGAGAGAAGACACAAGATAAAGGTCCCAGAGAAGCTGAGAGAAGACACACAGGAAATAAAGAGGAAGCCACTGAAGCCAGAAGTTGGAAGTAACAAAATCCAGGAGAAAGGGGAGAGACCAGCAGATATCGCCATGTTCCTTCCCATGTGGGAAAGGAGTCCAGATTGCCAGCAGCCTTTCTTCAGAGAACGCATCATCCTATTGATGCCTTAATTTGGATATTTTCACAGCCTTCAAATGGTAAACTTGTGAGCTAATAAGTACCCATTGTTAAAAGCCAACCCATTTCCAGTATCTTGCATTTCATCAACTTTAACAAACCAAAACAGATGCTATGTGGCAAAATAAATAAACGGCGGCACGTGCAAAGACTCAGGTAACTCTCATGAAAGTCAATTCAAGTGAAAGCAGTGAGATTCCAAGCATGCAAGCAGAACTGTGCACAATCTCCAGCCCAAATCCTCACCCCACCTCCAAACTCCAGTATTCTATTCCCAATGACCTGTCCACCCTCTCCACTTGCATATCAAACAGAGGGCACACATCCAGATGCCTGATCTTTCCCCTCAAAGCCTGCCCTCCCTTCATCTTCCCAATCTTAGTTAAGGCAACTCCATCTTTCTGGTGGCTCAGGTCACATGTCTTGACCCATTCTTGCCTCCTGTCTTCCATTCATTCCTGCTGCCTAAATCCAGCACCTGTAGGTTCCACCTCCACCTTCTAGATCTATCCAGAGTCTGGCAACCAAGTGCCCTGCTGAACCAGGACCACCACCACCATCATTCTCACAGTCAATGCAACAATGCCAGTGGGTCTCCCTGCTGCCACAGCCAGCCTGTTCTTGACAGAGCAGCCAGAGCCATCACACAATGCAGCCAGAGCTTGTGGTTCCTCTGTTCAAAATCATCCAGTGCTGATAAGACGCGTCTGACCCCACACGGTCTGGCCTTCTTATGCCCTCGATCCTACTTCTCCCTCTCCCTGCTCCAGCCACACTGCCTCCAGTCCTTCGCACCTGCCGTCCCTGTCCCTTGGAAGACTATTCCCCCAGTGTCCACACAGTCCACACCATCACCTTCTTGGCAACTTTGTTCCTATGTTAACCTTGTGCTGAGGCCTTTCATGATCGCCCTACGTGATATCGTACCTCTCCTCCTCCCCTGAGTATCCCCAGGCCTGCTTTAGTTATTTCTCTGGACAGCCCCCGTGACCCCCTGGGTCATCTCTGGGCCCAGTACTGCTGCCACCTCCAACTCCAGGAGGTTGAGATGGCAGCAGAGAGACCTCAGTGGCTCTGTAGCCCCCAGAAAGGTTTTCAGACAGCAGAATGTTCCAGGCCTGCACAGGAGGCAAGACAAGCAGCCAGGGCCAGAGAGAACCAGGCCCAGGCAGACTGGGAGAGAAGCACCAGCTCAACGAACATTTGCCGGCACACAAGTTCACCTTCCCCAAGGGCTTTGAGATGCCACTTTCTCATCTTCTAAGTTGTTGCAGTTATGTGTTTTAAATCGCTATTTTACATTATAGATTTTATCTCCCATTAGGTTTTAGAATCATTTTAATCTGTTTCATATTCATATTTATAACAATCATGGAGCCTGTTGTACAGTTTAAGCTGTAAAAAACTCATGCCTCCCTGTTCTTGAGGCCTGTTTCCAAGATTCTCGTGTGTTTGTATGGTCTTCCTTGAGCGTTGAGAGATCTAATATGGGCACCCCAAACCGAGGGACCCCCTCATTTTCCATGCAGGGGTCTGTGCAGCCTCCCTCCCAGGCCTTACATGGCTGGCTGTGGCTGGCTCAGTGGCCCGGTCACCTGAGAGGGTCATGGAGGAGGCCCAGCCACAGGAAAGCTCAAGGATAACCTACATCCCTACCCTGGGACGTCCACGCCCTTGGCCAAAACCACTGCGGCCCCACCAGGCAGCCCCCTGCCACCTCGCAGGGTACCATGGATTATGCCACAAGAGCAGAGAGGAGATGGGCAGGCCAGGGGGAGGCTGGTGGGCTGTTAGGCAGCAAAGGTACAGGCTCATGCAGCGACCATAGACGCAAACATTGTCCGGAGTAGAGAGCACAGGGGAAGGCAGAAGACAAGCAGGGAAGCCAGACTTTTATTTACAACAATTTCTATCAGTGCAAGTTATGCAATTTCGTTTTTTATAATAGCTGCATTTACCAACCTGCTTGCAGAACTCCTGAAAGTTCAGCCATCAGCTCTGGGTCCAGGTCTCTGCCCACTTCCCGCTGCAAAGTTCTGTGGGAACTTAACCATGTGGGTAAATAGAGGCACAGAGCTTTGTGGGGAAGAACGCTGGGCAGCCTGGTGCTTTTCTAAAACCAAATCATCCCAGGCAGCTAAACCATGTGAGCTGCAGTTTGAACTGCAAGGACTAAAACTAACAGGTGTCAGCTGGTAGTTGATTTAAAGCCATTAGTTGATTAGTTCAATCAATAAGCACCCGTGAGTGAGTGCCTAACACACATCAGGCTCCGCCCAGGGGTTGGGGACCTAGTAGGGAGCCAGCCGGCAGACTCCCTGCCCTCGGGGTCTGCTCTCTCCTGGGTTATGAGGACAGGTGAGTCCAGAGTCAATTCCCTCACAGTCAGGGGTGAGGGGAGGAAATTAGGGCAGGTCAGTGGGTGGGCAGTGCTGCAGGTTCAGGAAGGGACCCTGCCACTGCACGTTCAGGACCAGGGAAGGGTGGCAGCGAGCTGAGCCCTGATGGAGACAGAGACCAGCCCATAGGTCAGTTTCACAGGCTGCAGGAAGTGGCAGCCAGGGCAGCAGAGGAGCTGGTGGAGGGGAGCCAGTGGGTGGGGTGGGTGCGGGCCAGTGATATAATGAGATGGGAAATCTGGCAGGTAGAAGTACAGACGGCTGCAGAGGCCCCTGTCCAAGCCAGGGAGGGGACAGTTGGGGACTTAAGTAGCAGCATCAGGATGTGTCCTGAAAGCAAAAGTAGAGGGTCCAAGAGGTCATGTGAGTGACAGTGAAACAGAAGGGGAAAAGTGGGGACAGTGGGATTCGGGCCCACTCAGAGCGTTCTGCCACCCTCAGAGGGGCCAGGAGGCCAGGAGGAGTTCAGGTTTCCCACTGGGAACCATAACTGACTCATGGAAGGCAGGAAGGGGCAGGATCAAAAGATAAAGGGCACAGAAGGTTATTTTCCTCTTTACAAAGGTTTTCATTTCTATCCAAGCTCCATGCACACCACAGCAAAAGGGTCTTGTGCTCAGAGCAAGCAACTGGTCTGAGCTGAGCACAGCTGAGCAGGGACTGTGTTTTGTGACCCAGGTCTCTGTCAAAATCTACTCTCTGGGGACCAGACATAGGCTCTTCGTGGCACACCTGGTCAGCCAGGCTTTCCCCAGGCACCTGACCCAAGGCATGGTGAGGCTGCTCAGGCAGCCCCTCCTCCAGGCCAGCTTGGCCTGGAGGTACAAGCCCCTCTCTCCATACCCCATCACTCCCTCCTTGCCAAGGGCAACTTTTCTTTTAGGAGTCTGTGCGGGAGAGGTATGGCTGGCCTGGGGCCCTGGGTGCACACCCCTGATGGCAAGGAGAATTCGTGACCTGCCCAGACTCAAACTAGCCCCCTTCTGTGTGACACCTTGGCTGCCAGAGAGCACAGAGCCCCTTAAGACTCGGCTTTGAGAAGAGGCAAGTTGGAATCGTCTGCTAATTTATGAGTTTATTTCTCTTAGGCATACTTCTCTACCTTCTTTCCTTTGTTTTTATCTTGTTTTGTTTTTCTTCATTTACATTCTGCCTTGTTCCAAAAAGTACGTGAAGTTAGAACAAAGCAGCTTATATAGAAAAGATAATGTTAAATTAAAACAAATAAGAGACCCAGGGCAAACCAAATGCCGAGTGTGGAAAGAAGCCCACCCACCCGCCCACGCAATGGGTGATCTAATCTGTAAACATCAGTGACTCCTCCCGCACCTGGAGAGGTCACCGAAGCAGAGGCCAGCAGAGGGAGAAAGGCCACACGTGGGGAGGGCAGAGGGGTTCCCGGGCTGGAGCCAGAAGGGAGGAGGCCCTGCAGAAGCTGAACATGGGGGGACCTGGAGCACAGCGAGGAGCCCAGGTGTGGGGTGGGCAGGTAGAGGGCCAAGCAGAGGACCTGAGGAGGGGGACAGGCCTAGGGCCAGAGAGAGCTTGACCTTTGTCTCAGGGCCCCTGCAGTCATCCTAAGCCTCCTGTGCATTTTCCAGCCCAGACAGTGCATTTTGTGTGTATATAATTACCATATTGCATGAATTCTTATAAGCTGCCTTGAATCCTTTGGAAAGAAGAAAGGCATTGAGAATTAACAGATAAGTCAGCTCCTCACACCTGGCCCAGGTTCTCTCCTGATTCCCACCCCCTGCCCCCTCCCAGGTCCTCATCCTCCTGGAGTCCCTCCACTTCGCGGGGCGGTGTGAGGAGGCCCAAGGGGCGGCAGGGGTGTGCCCCCCCTTGCCCAGACTCTCAGCCACTCCAGCTCTGCTCCAGCCTCACCTACACTCCTCTGGCCCCCTCTCCTGCCTG
>PVIY010024427.1:0-38994 GCA_004026745.1 Myrmecophaga tridactyla
CTCTATTATCGTTTTATTCCTTTTTCTGATGTCTTTTTATTTCTTTTTCTAAATCGATGCAAATGTTCTAAGAAATGATGAATATGCAACTATGTGATAATATTAAGAATTACTGATTGTATATGTAGAATGGAATGATATTTTAATGTTCTTTTGTTAAGTTTTTTAATTAATAAAAAAGTTTATAAAAAAAAAAAGAGTGCAAACTTTTAAATTTCGTTTTTATTAAGAATAAGGACCCGAAGGATAAAATACCCAAAGGTATATCTGGATAGTGGAATTATGGTTGACTTTAATTTTTCTTTTTGCAATGTTTCATCTCAGTTGGGCATCTCTTATGTTTACTTAATTGTTTTATCTTTCAATTGTGGAATTTCAAGTATATAAAAAATAATATAACCAGCATCCACATGCCCACTATGGAGGTTTACCAAACGTTAGGTTTGCATATCTGTTGCAGGATCTTTATTTTTTTAGGGCACCTATTCCTTTTATAATCAAAGGTCTCAAAGCTCAGAGAAAGTTTTATTCATAGATTCTTTAAAGTAAGTTCTTCTGGAAGTAGCGCATTTCTTATCAACGGATCAGGCAGTCAACACTGTCAACGGAGGCGATCAGGTAGTCATTGTAACCAGATCAGGTTCTGCGGCAGCTCTGCTAGTGCCACAGACTTCAGGAAGGATACTGGGAGATGCATGCACAGCTCTGATGCCTGGGGGACCTTCTCCCATTTCCAGAGTCTAGAGACATTTACTCCATGCTTTGCAGATGCCACCTCTCAGAGTCTTACTACTCAAAGTCAGGACTGCAGATAAAGACAGATAGAAGGCTTTTTGAGAAATGCAGAAATACATTGTGCGTCTCATACTTTAATGTGCGTGCAAATCCCCTGGGGGTCTTGTTCAAATGCAGATTCTGATGCACCAAGCTTGGGGTGGGGGTTGAGATTCTGCATTTCTAACAAACTCCCAGAGAAAGCTGATGACACTGGTCTGCAGACCACACTTCGGGTAATAAGGTCTTAGAGGACTTTGCACTGCCCCAGTGATGGAGGCCACTTTGATTGTCTCTGGCTGGAATCTATTTCGATTGTTTAGAGTCAGTGTGGTACCAGTTTTCAAATTTCTGAATATTGCCCTGTTCATGGAAAAAAATGTTTGGCCACTAAAATGCTTTAGATTTTGCTCTCAGTTTTGAGTACCCCAATTATTACAAATTATTATAATTAGCTCTTTGGATAGAGTCCACTGGAGTGTACTCAAAGTGCATTCTCGTTTAAAAAATAAAGGACAGATGTCTATAAACTAAACCACTATTTTTTTCTTTATCAAATCTTAACATGGTGTATTTGTTTTAGATCCTTTTCTTTTTTTAAAAAAATTTTTATTGACAAAACAAAACAAATACAAACATTCTTAACATATGAACATTCCATACTTGGTATACAATCAATGGCTCACAATATCATCACATAGTTGCATATTCATCACCATGATCATTTCTTAGAACATTTGCATCACTCCAGAAAAAAGAATAAAAAGAAAAGGCATAAGCATATCATACCCCTTACTCCTCATTGACCACTAGTATTTCCATCTACCCAATATATATTTTTTATTATTTATTATTTTTTTATTTTTTGCATGGGCAGGCACCGGGAATCAAACCCAGGTCTCCGGCATAGCAGGCGAGAACTCTGCCAGCTGAGCCACCATGGCCCACCCTCCAGCTACCCAATATATTTTAACTTTTGTTCCCCCTATTTTTTTAAATTAATTTATTTATTAATTTAAAAAATTAATAACAAACGAACTAAAACATTAACATGTGATCATTCCGTTCCACATATATAATCAGTAATTCACAATATCATCACTTAGTTGCGTATTCATCATTTCTTAAAACATTTGCAACAATTCAGAAAAAGAAATACAAAGAGAACAGAAAAAGAAATAAAACGAAAACAGCAAAAAAAAAGATTATACATACCCCTGGCTTACCCCTCGCTTTCATTGATCACTAGCATTTCAAACTAAATTTATATGTTCTACTCGTCTATTGACAAGGTAGATAAAAGGAGCATCAGACACAAGGTTTTCACAATCACACAGTAACATTGTGAAAGCTATATCATTATTCAATCATCATCAAGAAACTTGGCTACTGGAACACAGCTCTACGTTTTCAGGCAGTTCTCTCCAGCCTCTCCATTGCATCTTGAATAACAAGGTGATATCTACTTAATGGGTAAGAATAACCTCCAGGATAACCTCTAGATTCTGTTTGGAATCTCTCAGCCATTGACAGTTTGTCTCATTTCCCTCTTCCCCCTTTTGGTCGAGAAGGTTTTCTCAATCCCTTAATGCTGGGTCTCAGCTTATTCTAGGATTTCCGTCCCACGTTGCCAGGAAGGTCCACACCCCTGGGAGTCATGTCCCACGTAGACAGGGGGAGGGTGGTGAGTTTGCTTGTTGTGTTGGCTGGAGACAGAAGCCACATCTGAGCAACAGAAGAGGCTCTCTTGGTGTTCCCCCTATTTTTTTTCCTGTACCCCTTACCACTCCCTTTCATTGATCACTAGTATTTCAATCTACTCAATTTATTTTAGCATTTGCTCCTCCTATTATTTATTTATTATCCATATTTTTTACTCATCTGTCCTTACCGTAGATAAAAGAAGCATCAGACACAAGGCTAAATCATTACTGATAGCGTATCCTAAAGTGGGGTGAATGTTGTAGGTATATGAGAAGATTTTAGGTAGTGCATTGATAAATATATTTTAAATTTTAATATTTGTTGAAGTTTGAGGAACCTAATAAATTATAACTGAGGAGTTAGGAGTCAGCAAATTAGTATAGTTATTGAATCATTATATAGATGCCTTTTTACTTTCTAGTATTTTGTGAAATAGCCAAAAATAAACATCTGAATCTACTGTAACTCACTGAATTATAACCCAGATGCCTTGCTCTTTGGTGGTGATTGGTTTTGTACCTTATGATTGTAAACATGTTGTGGTAAGTCATGACTGGCTCCACTTGCTCCCCCTTATCCAGATTTACAGCCTTCAAGTCTTGTGATCACTAGACAGCCCCTTAATGCTTATTAGTGAAGGAGCTCGAGTCAGCCCAGAACTGACCCACCGCAATTCCTAAGCTATCTTACTAGACAAAGCTAGAGCTAACCCAAATTGGCCCACCTGGTATGCACAATACTTAAACTTTAACCTATAAGTGAGCTCATTATAATACTAAAAATCACGCCCATCATCACGTTAAGGCTGCCATTTTCTGAAACATGTTCTGTGACCAGGCGTGTCATCAATCTGCTCATGCTAATTAGATCATCTCTAATTTTGCCATCTCAAGCCATTGTGCTCGTTATCCTGAAACCTGCACATCTTTTGATACTATAGAAAAGAAAAAATATTAAAGCAAGGAAAAGTGTCACAGAAAAAAAAATGTCTCAGAATTACTGCAGCTAGGGAAGACAGATTTTTGGCCAATAGGCCATCTGTTCTCTTTGCTTTGCACTTGACATTAAACCCTTTCTCCCTCTGAAACCCTGATATCTCAGGAATTGGTTATCTGTGCACATTGGATAGAGAATCCCCACATTTGATCAATATCAATTTGGCAACTCAGATGGGATATGGGGGCCTGGGAGGAGTCTGACCGACCAAAGTTCAGGCACCCTGCTGGACAGGTGAGCGCCGTAATTGAGTCTTGTGTCTGCCTGTACTTGTTAGTCTAGGGTGACGGGGTTCATCCTGCCTGCCGGACCCCAGGCTCACTGGCACCTGGAAGCGTCAAAGGGAGCAGCAATCCCACAATTCCAGGCCCAGATATCTGACTGGGTGAGTAGGTCACTGAGGTTAAAGTAGATTGGGAAGCTAGTATGGGGGGGGGGCGGGTGTTGAGGCCCCTGGACCAGGATTTGAGGTCCTAGGTCCTCCTTCCAGAGCAATCACCCTTGCCCTGACATTACACCTTTCTGTTTTCTGAGTACTAGGCTGTATAGGGTTCAAGGCCCCGACCCGAGTCTGTCTGTTGATTATACTCCTGAAATAGTTTTGTCATATATTGTATATTTTATTTGCCTGATCCTTACTTGCTTATTAGGTTCTTTTGAAATGGGAAATTCCAACAGCATTGCTAACAGCAGTCCTGAGTACAGCTCATTGGATTGCATTCTATGGAACTGGGAGTGTTTCAATTATAAACCCATAAAGAAACTTGAAATGTTTTTTTTCTGTAGCACTATTTGGCCTCAATAAAATCAGGAGAAGATAGGCTAAAATTGATTTAAGGATAAAATACTATTTTAACATTTTGACTTGTATCATAAAATAAAAAACTTAAATGAAATCCCCTATGTACAGTCTTTCAGGTCTTTGTGTCAAAATAAGAACTTGCAGAAAAGAGTGAAAGACTATGGTTCAAATTAGTAAATTTTATATTTCTGGGTTGGTTTTTTTTGTGTGTGTGTGTGTCTATTTATATCTGTCTGTTTGATGTATATTTTCTACCTCTGAATGATAATACTAAAATTAACACACAAAAATTCTTGAGAGCTCTATTCAAATTACTAAGAGATAAAGAAGCACTTATATATATATATAAATTAGTACTTGTGGAGTCCCAGAAATTAAGAAAGCTAAGTTTCTAGTACTCGTTGAGCTCTTCTTGCCTTCCCACTCTGTTTCCTGGCTTCACCAAGTTCCCCTTCTATAATAATAGAATTTTCCAAATCACACTGAAGAGTCAATGGGTTTAAAAAACAATTCAATCTTGTCATTTAGATTTATAAGCTTGAATACTCAGATCTTTGCCAATAAATTTACAGGATTGCTAGTGAAAGTCGCGTAGAACTCTAGATAAACAAAACCATTTAAAAGAAAAAAGAAAAGGAAAAGAAATCCTCCATGTTCTTTCTATCTCACCTAACCTTGCCTCCCTGGGGCCTTCTCTGAACTTTGACTGAATCCAAGGCGTTATAACTTTCCAAGACCAAAACCATCAATTAGAGGGATTTTTTTTTTTAGCTTTGTGAAATAGTATACAAATTAAATACCTAGTTTTTCTTTAATAGTTCACCCATTATATGCTGGGGTCAGGGTGGGGGGGGGCGGGAATTGAGCCCCTATTTAGAATAAAACTAATCAAAGTCCCTTTAAGGAAATAAAGCATAGTTTACTCAACCCTTCTGCTTCAGGACACCCTGTTACAAATACCTTTATTTCAGTATTGATATTGTTAAGTATTAGAATGATTCCCACCTTAAAGTTAAGGTTTACTTTTAAATTCAATTTAAGTAAATAAAGAGATGATTTAAAGAAAAATATTAAGATAATAACAATATATATAGTATGTGGATATGGCAAAAATTGTTAACGGTTCTGCACAAATGTCTGAACTTTGAGAAGCTCTGGTCCGAGCAATGTTCCCTCAGCTCTCCATGCCACATTCTATCTTGACAAACTGCAGATCAGGGCCGCTCCCCTTAATGACCTCCATGAGGGACAGGTGGGCTTTAATTCATTTCTTCCACCATTGATCACAATTTGATTCTGTTTTCCCCCATAAAAATAAACTAAGACCTTTGCTATAGTATTGACCTGATTTCATAGACAAAAATCATTTATGGGTCAGGTCATAGATGTTAATTATATCGATCCGAGGCTTTTAATTCTCTCTCGTGTTTTCTAAATTCACAATGAGAATCAAAGTGGGTAGGATAGCAAATTACATTTTTAAAATGGCATAAAATGAGACGGCGTCCCTCAAGAATTTGATGCAGTTTTTCTGTGAACTAGAAGCATGTCCTACTGCCATAGCAAACAGGGAGACCGGTATTCTGTTATCCACCCAATGTTGAGATTATATGAACAGGTTCCAGGGGACAACATGAGGCAGACCAATTTGTAAGTGAAATGGTGCTAGGCAGAATTAGCTAAATGTGAATTATGCCAGAAAAGAAAATCTGCATTTGGCAGGAAAGTCTTGGTATCCAAATGAGAAACATTACATTATCCTACCCAAAAGTTTCATTCATTTGGTTACCTGAGGGCCATTTTGCTCCTGAATTTTTTTTTTTTTTTAAATTTGCATATGGGCAGGAGGCACCAGGGATCGAACTCCAGACCTCCAGCACGGCAGGTCGGAGCTCTGCCTGCTGAGCCACGGCAGCCGCCCGTCCTCCTGAATTTTCTTGAAAGGTTAATTGCTATGCATTTGTACTCAAAACTGAAAGTCATCTTCAAATATGCTTATGTAAAGGGTAGCCCTTCGCCCAAAAAAAAACCTCCCCCGGAAAAGAAGGAATCATCTTATATTTGAGTCTCTGTACAATCTCTCATATTAAAGGACAGTTACTTCACTTGAACCACAAAGTACTGTGTGAACAACGCAAAATGATCTGACTCAGTGCTAATACAGGATATTTAAGTAGGTTGCGTGATGAACGTGGTCACAGAGAAGGCGAAGAAATTCAACCCAGATCTAGTTGTTTTTCTTGGTGATGTGAACTCTTGGTTGTAAGTGCTGGATGTGGTTGTAAATAAGCCATTGGAAGGTCATCTTAACAAGCCAGATGTTTAGTGATTATGTTCCTTGCTGGGATGGTGACTCCATAGCTTCCCCACCAACATCCAGAGAAGACAACTGTCCTGATGTCTTGGGAATGAGTGCCAGGACCTGCGGGGAAATTCCTCTAATGGCACCATACGTGGATTTAGAAATTTATGCCCAATTTCTTCCTGGACAACCAGGTCTGAGAATTGTCAGGTAATGCTAAAAGTTAATCAGAAGAATATACATAACATTATTAAGAAAATACGGGCTTGGGGTGGAGCAGCATTTTAAATCCATATGTTTGCCCAGATACTATGATTTTAAATATATATGAGTAACCAAAATAACTTAGATGTTCTAAGTAGATAGCTAAATAGTTCATCTAAGTTCCTGAAAATTTTTGTCAGGTTGAACCATATGAGATTGCCATTCTGGTAGGTCAGAAAGCTGAATATTAACAATTCCATGTAGTTTAACATTACACACTCAAGTTGGTAAACATTTTTTAAAATATCGTGAAAATAGATAACCTCAGGTGTAGGGGTCCCTTTATATGCAGAATACAGACAATAAGGAGATAGATTCTTTAACCTCAGACTCTTTCAAGGCTAGGGCCGATTCACTGGATTATTTGTTGAATTTTTTAAGTGTAACTAAGAACTGTTTTGAAGGAGTTTGACTCTGTCAGTAGCTACTCTAGTAACCCTCCTCTTTTTAGAATACTGAAGCCTTTAGTTGTTTTCATTATAAATCATAATTTTGACTATTTGTCCAATTCTTTTATTAGATAGGTCTTCTTTCACATGAAACTGTCAAATACTTGACTTTCCTATGCTCACAAGTGTCATCAGTGGTGAATCGTTTGCCTACAGCTAATCCAAAATCAGATGTTCTAGGAAGAATAAGATAATAATTATTCACCTTTCTGAATTCTCCAGGATTTATCCCTCTATCAACCAGCCCATCCATAATTTACAATTCTGTACTAGATCACCTTGATTCCCCATAGAATCATCTTAATAGAACAAATCCCACTATTTCTTATCATTTTATGTAAAAGATGTGGATTATCCTGGGATTCCTATAAAAGTAGTTGTCAAGAATGTATTAGGTTGGTCAGCATCTCTTATATAAAGATCTCCTCAGAAACCTAACTCTCCTCTGAGCTCACATTATTAGGTAATAGGAGATTTAATACCCATTGATTTTCCTCTTTGCCTTATTAAGAAATCCAGAGATAAATTTGAGTTCCGCCATCATGGAATTTTTATCATTGTACATTTCTTGATATGAGTCTCCCTTCCTCTTTATCTGGAATTTTATGTTGATCCCTGTGGTGAACTCCACTCCCCAAATGTCAGTTTCGTTACTGAGGGCAGCTGGGATCAAATCCCCACGCTATATCCTTCTCTGCTTGCCCTGTGTTGCCGCAAGCACAACACCAAGATTTATACCCAATTTCTCCTTATCTAGACTTCATAAACATAATAATATATTGGACTTAAAGAATGCTAGCAAAAAGACAGTGCTTATCTGTTTTTATTTCCAAGTCTACCACAGTTCCCTCTGTTGATGACGTTTGTCTTAAAAGACAATTTACATTTTTCATCGGCAGCACAGGTCTCTTCCTCATAAAGACAGGAATTTGGAATTAGAAGTTGTGGATTTAAGCACTTACTGTGTGACCTTAGACAAGTCACTTAAAAAAAAAGATCTTTGGTTTCTCAAATTTTTCCTTTTGCAAAATGGGAATAAAAAATTAATGCAGGGAAAAATTATATAACATATGTGAAAGGACTTTATGCCCTCAAACCAATCTACAAGTCATGTTATTATTATTCAAGGGTGGGAGAAAAATGGAAGTCCTGTATAAAATACCTTTGTACTCTGAGTACTTTACTTCTGCAGCATTATCCACGATCCCCTTGCTGTACCTCTGCCCAATGGCTCCGAATGGTGTAGCCTCTGGAGGGAGGGTCCAAGACTATGAACATGGCACAAGGTGTCTTTAAAGCCACTGGAGGAGCCTAGACCTGGGCTTTCAGGGCCAAGCTCATCTGGGTGTAGTGAACTGCAGGACCCATGCAGGTGTTTGGTAGAGCCCACATGCCCAGCATGGAAGGACAAGTCAGGAGCTGAGAAGCAGTGATATCGAAGCTATAAATACATTCTTCCCTCTAGGCATAGAGACAAACAGAGCCCCTTTCCAGACACCTAAGGGTATGATGACAGGCCCATCAGCAGATGGCAAGAAAGCAAGATGCCAGCACTTCTGCAAGATTAAGCACACGTCAATCAGATGTATAGTCCTCAGACAAGCTCTAGGTTGAGGTATGATGTGCAGGCCACATCCATAAAGCATGTGTCAATCAGCCATGACCCAATTAGTCATGTGTAGTCAATCACGTTCCTATCAGATGTGGATCAGCGGGTCACATGTCTGTCACACAAACGTATCTCCACTCCTTGAAGGCACAAGGGAGCAAAAATAAATGTCAGTTACAGCCACACCTATTGGGTGCATTCCCATCAAATTCTCTTTGGGATGAAGAAGGGCACAAACCATGGGTTCCCAGCAGCAAGCTAGAGGAAGGCTGATGTGAGAATTAAGAAGCTGCTAGAAGCTCTCCATCCTCCACTGGTTTTCATCTTGCAACATTTTATCCACTCCTACTTCTGCAGTCTGGGCATGTGTATAGACGGGGATGTGGATGCCAAGTTGTGGGGGTTATAGAAAGTGGAGCTCCCTCTTACTCGTACATTGGATTCCAAGGCCAACAGGTTGAAGGCAAAGACAAGTAAGCAAAATCACCCTGAACCCCCCCTCCCTGCAACATTACTAGTTTTTCCTCCCATCAATCCCATTTATCCAGTCGGACAACTTTTGAAGTAGTTAGCTTGTGTTTAGGGACCATAAAGTATGAAAAATAAGTGATAATCAACATTAGGATCCCAATGAATGAGGTGAAATGTTCACACCACAAATGGCATACAGGATTGAGGGGACAAAAGAACCACTCCTCCCTTTTCAGAGTATCCGTTCATGGAACAAAATGGCAGATAAAGTGGTCATTTAAATCATATCTCTTTTTCTCTCACTCACAGTGTATAATTGAATTTAAAGTGAATTAAATGCTTGTATGAGGTGACTTCTTTGCATCATCAGATGAAATGCAATCTGACTTGTTTTAGAGGTGTTGAAAATATGCTTGGTCCAGTGCCCAGAGCTCAGCTGAAATCCAGGCATCAGGTGCACAAGTGCATAACAAAACTGCAGAGCCTCTCGTCTATTCTCTCAGGTGTTTCCTGGCTAAGGAATGAGGGAATTCAGTGGTTATGCGGTGGTGTGCCAGAGCTGTCTAGTACTGACTTGTGAAAGTTGACTGTGCATTTCTTTTCCCAACTCTGCATTCAGTGATGTCACATTAATTGCTTGAAATTGGTCACGATAGGAATATTTACACCAGGAACATTGACAAACACTACAGATCAGAATTTCTCCTTTTCTCTGGAGGGCCAATTTACCAGCACACCATGGGAGATTAGGGTAGAAAGGAGTTGCTACTGGGAGAAGTCAGTGGAAGGGATGGTAAGACAAGCAGGAAGTCTCAAATGTGGGAGATTCTAGATTCATTTTGAAAGCTGAAAGGAAAATTTAAGCTATGAGATAGCTTTTTCAAATGGTTGAAGTTTCATTATAACAGGGGCTGTTATTCCCAGTATCCATTCTCCTTTTCTTCCTTAGCATCATGATTCTGGTTGTTTGGGTTTCCTTTCAAAGAGGCAATTGCTTAGCTAATATCCTTCCTTGTAACTAGGTATGGCCAATGAGTTTTAAGCAGGAGTTACTGGGTGGGATTTCAGGGAACTTTCCTTAAAAGGGGCTGATTTGGACTGCTCTGCCAATCCCAAACTACCCACCCATAGGCCTCTTTAATTTGACAGAATAAATCCTTAATTTGTGTAAGCCACTGTTTTCAGTAACAACCAGTTAGGAATATAGTTCTTAAATGGCATTTTCATATTTCCATTTCATACTGGAAAAATGGAATAAAATTTGCTGTTTGTTTTGGGGCTCTCAATTGCTCTTTTTTCTTTCCAAATGGTAAAAGAAACATGTTCTTTTTATCATGAAGCAAAGAGCTAAGTTAAGTGTTACAGAACGAGTTATTCCAGTGGAGTTTCTCTTTATTGGCCTGAATTAGTTCTTCAGATCTTTGGCACTGGGCACTGGGAAGTGAGGTAAGAGGGCACTTCCCAGTGCCCAATCAATAAATGATTGAATATATTTCCCTTGGGAAGAGTCTAATTTGGCCAGTGCCCCATCTTTTCCTGGGAAGGGGATGTATCTATATTTCTACCCTTAGTGCAGTTAGGTAGGTGTGAGGTCAGTCTGAATCTGGGGAAAAACTGACAGCAATCCCTGAGCTGCAGTGTGGTATAGTCCAGGGTCAAATCCAGTGACTAGAATTTAGCTCAGTGCCCTTAATCCTTGGTCCCAATTTTTCCTACCTGGAAAAATCACACTTCTATGGAAATCACGCAGGATAGTCCAGGGAGATTGTAGAGTGGCATATAACGCTCTTTTCCAAAAGGCTAATCCTTGTTCCTTCTTTGAGACAGTTCCTCCTTCCCTGACTTCCCCAGGAAAGGGCCTACTCTGTTCCCTGTGCTCCTTCATTATCGCTGAGTTTCAATTTGTTACATTTATACAGTAATTGTCAGTGTGACTCTCATCCCCATTAAAGTGGAAGTTCCATAAGGACAAGGGTGGTGCAAGGATAGCTCCCTGGTAGAATTCTTGCCTGCTATGCGGGGAACCTGGGTTCCATTCCTGGAGCATGCCCATGTCAAAAAAAAAGAAAGAGAAGAAAAGTAGACGTTGCATAAGGACAGAAGCCAAGACAAACACTATTGCACATCTTAAGTGCCTGGCTAGTACACCTGTGTTCAATGAGTATAAGCTCAATGAGTGAAACATCATTACCTACTCTTTTTTTTTTTTTTCACCAGGTCAGTCCTTCACCAATTTGAGGAATGGCCCACATTAAGTCCTTCTCATACTTGCAAGTTATAACTCAATTGTACCTGTGACATCTAATAATCATACTGAACTTCATCCAAGAGGTCATGATATTTGCCATAAACGGAAGAGGGGTGGGAAGGAGCTCCATTTCCTTCTTTAGTCCTACCTTTGCTTTCACTGTTACACTTGACTCATAGTCTTGCACGTGTCCCATGTTATCTGCTCTGTGACAGCTCCCCTACGGCAGCGGCCAAGCATGTGGCCTTGAGAAGGCTGCCTGAGTTGCATGGCTCTGTCACCTGCATGAACTTGAGAATGTCTCCTCACTTTTCTCGGCCTCAGTTTCCTCACCTCAAAAGCAGGGATAATACCAATTTCAGTTATCCTTTTGAATGTGATTCTAAACAGTTCATATGAATTAACCTCACTAATCCTCATTAAACCACCATGATAATGATACTATAATCAGCATCCTCATTTTATAGATGGGGAAACTGAAATATGGAGAGCTTAAAATAACTTGCCGAGGTCCTCAGAGCAAGAAAGTAAGTGAACAAGGATTAGAACTCAGGCTCCTAACAAACACACCTGACTGCCCTGTATTTTCTACACTTTGAAGTATGTCTTGCATCACAGTGTTTTTGTAAGATGAGACATGGAAAGCACTTAGCATGACGCCCATCACACAGAAAATACTCAGAAAATGCTAGCTATTATTGTCTCCTTACTCTACTTTGGCAAACACTCAATAAATGTTTGTTGAATAGTTTTGAGTATGAATAAGTGTGTATGATGATTACAGTAAAGAGGTAGGCATATATACAAACCCATACATAAAGGCACCAACATGTACATAGCAGAAGGACTGAATGTGAGGTATGAATCAGTAACTAGCACAACATTTTTAGGGCTGGTGGAGCTCCTTAAAGTTAGGGCAAGTAGGTCAGTGACTAGATTGCACCTTAGGTGTCCAATGGCTGAAGCTTCTCAGAAATAGGGAATCCCATTGAACAGGTGGGGCATGGCAGTGAGCGCCACTATGCATATTGTGCAGTTTGTGCCCTACGAAAGGTTTTGGCAGGGGTGGGGGAGTGGGGACTGATATCAAACCTATACTCTATTCACCATGCTGTGTACAGAAAGCTGTGTCCAACTCCAAGAGATACCCTTTTCTCATTTACCCACCAAGAGAGACTGCCTAATTTTAATTCTCTCAAAGATACTGTATATGCTAGTAATGGCAGTAAAGGTCTCAAGAAACCCAAGATACCTCATGCAAAAGGTAGAGATAAGGGCCTGTTCTTGGGTTGTGCAATGATCAAAAAGGCTATCATCCAGAGTAGTTTCCCAGTAATTCATTCATTTACTCAATCATTAAGAACCTACTATGCTGAAGAAGATAGACATGATTCACTTGCATGGAGCTTACAGACCATTGGGGGAAAAAGATATCCAACAAGTAAACTTACATAGAATATCAGATAGTGGTGAGGGTTATAAAGGAAAGAAAACAGAATTACATGATTGAGAATGCCTTGAGGGAGGGGGAAGGCAATGTTTGGTAGGTATTTGAGCTGAGAACTAGATGATGAAGAACCAGACATGATATCTTGGGATCAAACCTTTAGAAGAATAAGCTAGTAAGATCAGAGTAGAAAATATGGCAAAGGAGACGACTAGACCAGGGGTCTAGGCCATCGTGAATACCAAATAGGGACAACTTTGGCTTAGGAACAATAAGGACACCCAGGATTTTCCAACCAAATTGGGGCACCATTGAGAGTGAAAAAGGTAATGTTCATAATTACTCTGGATGACATGTATAAACTGGATCTGTCCTGGGAAAACCAAAGTGAATAATAACCTTACTGTGAAGGCAATTGATGTTGAGTTTATTTGACCAGGTACTCCACAGCTCAGTAGTTTAGGCTCAACCATTTGATCTTGTGTGGTGAGGGTGACTTAATTCCAAGGCACATTGGAAGAGATTGGATGGAGGAAATTGCTATATACTTGGTTCTATCAGAGCTGCAACTGATCAAGCTCCAGGACTGGAGGACCTATGACAGATTACACTGCTAAGAACTAAACAAGAAGGAATAAACAGAATATAAATTTAGCATCTACTATGTATTAGGAATGTACTTTTCTCACTTAATCCTCACAACAGACCCCTTATTATGGGTGCAATTTATGTCTAAATTTACTGATGATAAAACTGGCTCAGAGAAGTTAAATAATTTGCCCAAGTTTTCATACATTAGGAAGCTGCAGAGGAAGGATCCAAACTCAAACCTGTTAGGGTTCCAAAGTTGTGCTTTCTTCTCCACCATATTGTCTCTTTATAGAGGTAGAGGAAACAAAGCAGGGACTGACACAGGCATGTTCGCACTCCAAGATGAGTGGAGAAACACATTCCCATATTGATGCTCCCTGAGCTACAGAGGAACAAGGCACGTGTGGGGGCACTGATACATGGATAACGTTGTGTGCCCAAGACAGCTAGATGCCCTCCAATATCTGTTCTCTCCTTCGATAGGGAAACACTTAACATTTAGCTGAGCACATGGCCATTCAAATCAAAGATTACACTTTAGAACATAGTTGGTGCTTTGCATTTTTCCACTATGAAGCTTTGAGTCTTTCCCGACTGTGAGTGATGGTGGCTTACTCTCTTGCAACAGCAAGCTCTGAATAAATAGCCTGTTTGTCCTCCTTTGTGAGGTCTTCACTTATTTCTATGTTCCCTTCCTGCCAAGTGGAATACAGACATGGGGTGAGCCAACTCGGGATCATGCAGACCAAGAGGAAGGAGCTTGAGTCTCTGATATTGTGAAACCACCATATATTCTGGACTCTTAATGAGAGAGAAACCAACTTCAATCTTTCAAGGCACTGAATTTTGGGTCCTGTTTCAGCAGCCTAACCAATCCTAACACACACACACACACGCCCTAAGGAGACTTTTTTGTCTCAGAATGAAAAGTCAACCATCTATTTAAACTGTATTAATTTGGAACTTGTGCTACTTTGCCCTGGGGCAGCCTGGGCTGAAGGGGACATTGGTACTGAATTAAAAATCAGAATTTGCTGAGCAAATTCATGTATACCAGAGTTCACTCATTTAAACTAGGATTTTTAAGGTACTTCCATCTTTTACTTGCCTAAAATAATTGATATGCTGATTACAATGGATTCGTACCTATTCATTAAAGCAGATAATACTTGGAGGTAACTTAAGTGGTGGTCTGAGGATGTTTGTCATGCAAAGGAATAAGGCTAAATTTTATGCACATAAAATTCAGAATTTTCATCATTTCCTACTAGACTCTAATCGGGACAAACAAACAAATTTCATCAGCTCTTTCTTGGGTGTTTTCTTTATGTCCTAACATCATTCTGTCTCCCTTTGGATAAAACTTTGGCCACTACATGGCCTAGGGCCACAGGACACTAAATATATTTAGATGGGGAATGCATAAAGAAAATTTATTATTTTCCACATACAACCCATCTTTCTTCCTGTCACCAGAGGTTCATGGCCTCAGCTTCCAGGCATTAATGGTTCCCACCGACATTCACATCTTTTCTCCGTGCACCTGGGGAAATGTCCATGGGGAAAACAGCGAGGGCTCAGACACTTAGAACTGACTTTTTCTTGACAGAACATCATTTGATCTCCTACAAGATACTTGGGTCAAGAAGATGGTCTAAGGCATGGAAAGAATGTCTTAGACATTTGTACCCTCCACCCTTATAAACCAGACCCCATTTTCAGGGATCTTCCACCATGCCTGATAGAGCAGGCAAAGGCAAAGTGACTCCTGCTGGCTGAGCAATCTTTCCCCACCTCCCATGGGTACCATGGAGCCATCTGGAAAGCATGTCTTAGAAATGCAACTCCTTGGGTCATCCCCATCCATGCTTCCAGGCCTCCACCATCCATCATCCACTCATAAATTCATCCACCAAACATTTACTGTGTGCCTTCTACCTGTTAGCAAGATACAATTATTACCCTGTGGTCTATGATGGAGAAAGTGATTTCCACAAATAATTATAATCTGGTGTGGTAAAAGCTATAATAGAGATACATAAAAATTACCAAGTGAACAAAGAGAAAAGAACAAATAGCTCAGCTTGGCTGGGGAAGTCTTCACAAATATCAAGCAAGTGGACACTTGTGTGCAGTCTTATTGGGATAATGGGTTTTCATTAGCTGGGAAAGGCTGGGGTGGGGTGAAACATTCCAGGCAAAGCCATGGCAACTTGAAAGAGTGGGTAGTCCTCTGAAATTGTATTGGAAGATGAGGGAGAAGAAGCAGAAGGTGAGCCTGAAACTGTAATTTGGGTCGTCTTGGGCACCATGCTGCAGGATGTGGATTTGCTGGAGGATATGGACTTTATTCTGAGGTTAGGGGACACACCTTAGGCAGGGTTGCAAACTCAAGAGCCCTCAGGGGCAGATGATGTAAATCAGTGAAGTGGGCTAGGTAGGGATTGCAAAACTAGGAGTGGATGCCCCATACAAAGGTGACAGTCAATCAATTGTTGCCAGGCTGTAGCGGAGGCTCAGCATAGCCAAATTTCCCTTTTTTTATTTAATAAAGAGCTGGAGATCCATATTTTTATATTAATGTTATCAATCTTTAAATGTTGGCAATTATTTCAAAACATCATGCAGGCCAAACAAAAATGTATCTGATGTCACATCAGCCCTTGGGCTTCCAGTTTGGCCCTTCAGAATAAAGCTTCTAAGCAGGGAATTGACCCAGCTGGACCTAAATTTCAAAAAAGATGCCACTCCCACAGATCTCTATGTGGTCTTTCCCAGTCTCTCCACCAAGAACCTCTTTCTTCCCATCTCCACTTTCCAACTCTCCTCCATGCAGTCTTTGCACCCCTCAGTGTCCTCCCAAACCATCCCAGCACCAGCCCCCACCTTGGGGGGAACTGAACAAATGAGCTATACACCAGGCCTGGCTTACAGAGAAGAGCCCAACATTAAGGACACGAGAGAGCCATATTTATTTCACATGGACAAGCATGATTAGATTGCATGCTGAACATGAAAGCTCGCGTGAGGAAAGTACCCGTAACAGCAGAATTATGTGCTTTTGTCCAGAGGGAGCAGGAAGAGTCATAAGGTAGTTTTCAACGACAGTATCCTTCAAACACAGCTGAGACCACAGCTTTGAAACCACTGGCTTATTTTATCACCAAAGTGTTCATCTCTTAGGAATGGCCAGAGGTGTCTACCATTTTGAAATTTCTTGATGAGCTGCTAAGGTCTCGGGAGGACTAAGGATGGGTTTCCCATCCCACCACTGTGGGTGGCTCAGGGAAGTCAAGCTCAGGGGAAGGTACATGCCACTTGGAATTAACAAGCCCACTCTGGATTGGGCGGTTACAAGGACAAACTGTGTTGTTCATTGCAATGGAACTATCACCACTTAAAATATCTATCATCATGGAAGATCCACTCTTCTTAAAGCAATTTCCAACAGCCTCTTACAGGCCGAAGGAAGAATGATTCTGAAATTGACCCAACATGCCAGAAGCAGATCAACTCTGCTTTGACAGACTGGGGAGAGCTAGTGGCAGGAACCCTTGGTCTCCTGGCCTTAGCTGGGCATCCCTGTTCCAGAATGATGGAACCCAAGATGAGAAAGTGGCTTGAGCCCGAGTTTGTTGAATTATATGCTCCAAGCGCAAACCTCATAGAAGACAAGAGTCCTTGTATCTCAGTGGCTTATTCCCACCTGAAGTCCTGCCCAACAGTTTCATAAAATTTAATATTATAAGGTCTATAAAATTCCCGGAGCTGATCTATCACTTCAGGATCGATCTGTACATGAGTTCTCCCTTTCGATTTGCCCAGACATCGAGGCAGGAGGCTCGATTCTGTTTTTTTCAAGCAAGGGAATCCTTTGGTCTTGTTGAAATAGAAATGCTTGTCTGTGATGAACCTTTTAATGCCCAGGAAGTCCTGGACCCGCCCCATCTCGCCGGCCGGGTCAGTGATGAGCCGCTCGCCACTGACAAAGTGGATCTGAGCCAGGGGGAAGTACTGCAGCCAGCTCTCCAAGTGCAGCACATACATGCCGATGCGGATGGCATTCCACGACACGTCCACCAAGCCCAGGGTGCGGTTGCGGAAGGAGAGGCCCTCGAAGGTAGGGATGTCGGGCTTCTTGGAGAGCGTCTGGGTGTAATCGGAGATGGCGCGGGTCACCGGGTTCCGCACCACCACGATCAGCTTGGTGTCTCGGGACATGTTGAAGATCCGCCGAGGGGCCTCTTGGGTGACGAAATAGCTGGGTGTTTTCTCCAGCGTGATCTGGCTCTCCAGGGTCCTGGGCATCAGGCTTCTGTGGGACAGAAACACCACATCATCAGACAAGAGTTTTCCTGGAGGACCTGGGCCCCAGGCACAGTGAGACCATCTCCCTACACCCAGCACCCCAGTGAGGCCCCCTCCTTCCCTCTGTGATATGTGAAGCCTGTCTTCTCTCCCCTGGGCTCCTGGTGAGGAACCCACTTTGTCTTAGTGATTTTTCCCCTTTAATAGGTTTGCTTAAATATTGGGAACATTCGAAATGTCCATCCATATGTGATAAAATAAGGAATAGCCAATGGATAGAGCTAGGTAGATCTGTGAAACGGTCTCCAAGATAGAGGAAAAAAGTGAAAGAAAAAAAAGGCAAGATACAGAGTATATACCTGGAGAAGGATACACAAGAAACCCACAAAGGCAGTTAGTTGCCTCTAGGGAGGGGTTTGGGGTGGAGGTAGAGCTAGGAGGTTAGAGATAAATGAGAATTACCTTTCATTTGTATAACTTTTTATACCATTCACATTTGAATGTGCTTATGATATATAAAAAAAAAAATACAAAGTAAGTCACTGAATAGCGCTCTGGCCAAAGATATTTCTCCAAATATATTAAGAAAAACTTTTGGGGAAAAAAAAAATCTTGTTTCTCAGGAATAGCAGCTGTTGTAGAAATGAGTTCTGTCATCCTCTCCTGCTAAAAGTCATATGAAATAAATCCTTTGTATAAGCCTGAAGGAGCACAGAACTCCAGGCTGGAAACTCAACCCCTTTCTCTCTTACATTTTAATTCCCTGGCTCTGCTTGAGACTTTGATGATGCTGAAGTCTCCTTCAGTAGTGTTGGAGTGGAACATTCCTGGTTCTCAATCATTACTTCTTCTGAAGTTCATGCTTTATCCTCAAACTAGTTATTATTATTTTTTAAATCTAGGCTACAAATTATAACCACCTGAGGGTGTTTTGTGTTGTTCTAAAATACAGATGTCTGTTTTTTAAATACCCATCCTAAGCCAACTATTAAAAAGGTATATTTTTGGAAGCTCCTCAGTTAATTCTAATGTGAAGACAGAATTGAGAACCACAGAGTTGACAATCCTTTTCCCAATCCTGCCACTATGAATTGTCACCCCCTTCACCCCACCCCTCAAGAGCATTTATCTCCCACATTCCTGTGGAATATAGATTCCTGGTTCCTGGTCTGTCTCCCAGCTCATACCATCATCTCCATCCAATACCCCAGCCTCACAGTTCTCTGAGCTTCTCCTTCCCAAATTTCCATCTCACTCACTTGCCCACTCGCGCTCTCAGATCCTTTTCCTTTCTGCCTTCCCTACAACCTTGCCCATTATCCCCTTGAATCTTCAAAGTCATTATGCAACTAGGTTGATGCAACTGGTATTTTGCTTCTAGGGCCAAGATCTATAATGGATTCTTGTGAATCAAATGTTTTAATGGTATTTAATAGTACTGAATAAGCCAATCATTTTTAAAAATAGAATAGCATTATTAGCAAACAATCCAAGTACACTTAAGTAGAGTTCTTCTTTGACTGGCTTTTCTTCAGAATCTGGCAACATCATATTATGACCTTGGCACACATTGTAATTAGGTATTGGTCTTTATGACAAGAGAGTAAATGAAATTACAAATGTAAAGTGCATCTGAACTCTCTTTAAAGACTTTCCAAATTCGCTGGGGGGTTATTGATATAAAGTTCTTCCATAACATAAAGGAGTTGCCTTGTCAAGCCATTAAACAGATTTCTTTGCATTAATGCTAAAGAATGTCCAAGAAAGAAGTTGAGAATGCAGCATTTCCCAAACTTATTTCACTATGAAACTATGAATTTTTGTGAGTAGGACTACCTAGTGGAAATCTTTCTGTTACCGGTTCAGAAAATACTGACCAATTCCAGTGATCTTAAGAGTATTACATCATTCTCTCAGTTGTGAATTAACATGAAGTCTCACCCTCCTAATACCTTCCTAATTCGCATATGTAGATTATGTATCCCAACAAAAATATGTTCTTAAACTTAATCTGTATTTCTGTGGGTTTGAAACCATTTGTAAATAGGACCTGTGGAAGATGTCATTTTTTGTTAAGGAGTGGCTAGCTAATCTAGGTGGGTCTTAATCCATGTTACCGGAGGTCTTATAATGAAATGAAACCAGAAGCCAGGAGTCAGAGAAAGACATATGGAGGAGCCAGAAGTAGGAAGCTGGCAGAAACCACAAAAGCAGAAACAGGGAGAGAGAGACCACCAGATGACAGGTGGCAAAAATGCAAGCCATGGAACCCCAAGGATTGCAGCAGGTCAGCACCAGAACGCTACAGACTTTGGGAAGAGAGTATAGCATTGCTGGTTCCTTGATTTTGGTGATTTTGGACTTGTAGCCTCCCAAACTGTGAGACAATAAATGCATGTTATTTAACAGTTTTTTTTTTTTTAATTTGCATATGGGCAGGAGGCACCAGGGATCGAACTCCAGACCTCCAGCACGGCAGGTTGGAGCTCTGCCTGCTGAGCCACGGCAGCCACCCAAATGCATGTTGTTTAAACCAACCCACTTTGTGTCATAAGCCTCCTGGCAAACTAAGACAGCATAGTAGCTGCAAAACCAAATTGCACAATATTAAAGAAGATGTAAGTACCAGACTGTAAAACAACACCACAGCAATTACTCCATGAGTCAAATGGCTCCTGTGTACTTCAAATTTTCTATATCCTACCAGAGAGCACTCGTACCTATTTGTTTCTCCTTAGGTCATCGGAATAGACTCCTGGGTGCATGTATGATGATCATGCGCAAGGAGATAGTAGATACATCTCTCTGCTCTGTGCATATTTGGGGAGGGGGCCTTAGATTTTGCTTCAAAGCTCATTTTTACTACTTGTGCCATGGTTTAAACTTTGCTCATTTGTTTCCAATTGCTAACAAACAGCTGAACTTGTTTCTTACCCTATAACCCTTAGCCTCCTTTCTTTTCTATGCAGCTCTGCAAAAATTATTGAAAGAATAGCCTAACACTCTTTGGACTTGCTGACCTTCAATCTGTTGTTTCAACCTCTTCAGCAACAATTTTCTCTATATTTGCTAACCCCTAGATTTTTTTGAGAAACTATACCTCTTGCCAATCAGTGCCAAGTGTATCATAAAGACTAAAAATATCATAAAGACTGAAAATGGAGCTTTTTCACCCAGACCTAGGAGTCCAGAAGAGACTCCTCATCTGTTTCTGTTACTGGTTCCCAGAGCTATTTTGTTCTTGACCTTTCTGAGACCTAATTCTTCTACCTTCCAATGAGTTCTGTGAGTTACTACACAACTTTCCCATAAATTATTACTAGTTTGCTAGTCAGAGTCAATTTCTGTTACTTGCAACCCAATAACTCTCCTCTTTGGGAGTACTAAGTCACTCCCTAGATCATAAACCCCATAAGGGCAGGTACAGAGTGTATGATATTTACAGCTCTATTTCCCACATCTTCTGCAGTCCATGACACAAGTAGGATCTCAATCAGTATTTTTGAGGAATGAATGAAGCCAATGACCTGCCTAATCCAGTTATGTTTTGAAATCTTAGCTTCTTTTCAAATACTCAACTGTCCAAATCATTCTGGAGCTTCCTACAAACCATTCTGATCTATCCTTGCCGATTCCTTGATTTTGGTGATTTTGGACTTGTAACCTCCCAAACTGTGAGACAATAAATGCATGTTGTTTCACTTCTCTCATTCTACATGTTCTTGTTCCTTTCCCAGCTTTTAACCATCTCCTGGGAGCTAATGACTCACAAAACTGTACCTGCAGATATAAAACTCTTCCCATGCTCTAAACTGGGCTATCCGACTGCCCATGGACTAGATATTTCACCTCAACAACTGAACTCACCATTTTTCTCCCCACACTCCTCTCTCTTGCCTATGTTTGCAAATATCACTATGAATCCACTCACAAGTAGAATAACCTCAGAACCATTCCTGACTCCTCACATCTAATGTCTTTCATTTCTGTAAGTTTTATCTCCCCAAATTTCTCAAGTTTCTCTCTTTCTTTCCTAACCACTCATGTGGCCTCAGGCCCTTTTCACCTTTTCCTTTTTAATCCATTCCATATTTTGTAGGCTACAAGGAAATCTTTCTAAAGCAAATGTGATCATGTCAAAGATCAATTTATTCCTTTGAATAAAATTCTTATTACTTGAGGTACTCAAGGCCCTTGCCTACCTTTCTAGAATTAATCTTTCGTGCTTCCTGGTAACGCAATGCTCATGCCCATGCTGAGCACAAAATTCACGCACACACACCCCCCCCCAAAATATGTCTTGTTCTTTTATGTGTGTTTTGCATTTGCTGAATGTTTTTCTTTTAAGAGTCTGGGACATCCATCTTGTCTCTCTCACTGTGGTGAATCGTTAACTCATCTCACCAAGTCCAAAATCACACACTCTGTAAACCCTTATTTGCATCTCACGGCACTCTGTACATTGACCTTCTGGTAATGTAACCACTGACTGCAGTGTTTGTACTTGTTGTAATGGTTGCTTTAGCTTAGTTCCATCCTTTATGTGATATTGCAGTAGTCTATACTTGTTATTGGAATGGTTGCTTAGTTCTGTCCTTTACATGATATTGTAGTCGTTTATATCCATTATTGCATTGGTTATTTTAGCTTAGTTCCACTCCTTTACATGATATTATAGTTATTTATAGTTGTTATTGTAATGGCTATTTTAGCTTAGTTATTGGTTATTATAATGGTAACAATTTCACCACCCTCCCCCGTTTGTGTTGACAAAACCCCTAAACTCTATAGACTCAGGGAAACAGATTTGAGACTTTATTTGCTCCTGTCTGCTTTCTCAGTGGCCATGAAATAAAAGCCCTTTCTCTCTCTGAAGCACCAGTGTCACTGTATTGTGCAATGGGTACCAAATCTGCAGTTTTCAGCCACAAATTCTGGCAACTCTGGTGGGACTGAGGCATCCTTAGGAAGCCACTGCCCGAGGACCGTGGGACCCCAACAGGACTCTGAGCATCTAAACTGAGTCTGTGTGGCCACCCAGACCACCTCTGTCTGGAGGTTCGACATTTGGGTTCTCTTCGCCCTCCTGTTGCCTCAGAGCCATCGGAGCGTAGGGAGACATCAGAGGGAGAAGCAGTGTCTGGACCTGCCTCCAGGCTTGGGTGAGCAGAGCAGGTCATCGAGGCAGAAGGTGGTCAGGGACACGGAGTTTGAGTCCCCTGGACCAAGGTCACCCTTGCTCCCAGAATGATCACCTCTGCTCTAACCACTTCATTTCTGGTTTGTTGGGTTATATGGATTTCTGTAAAGTACTAATACTATAGTTATAGTAATAGTTGTTAATATTATCAAATTAATTAGATAATCATGGGAAGTGTAACTAGTATACCTGATCGTAGCCCTGTAGGATGCATATTGAATAATTGGTCAATGTTATGTTATAACCCATGAAAAGAGAAAAATTATATTCTTTTATAACCCATCCTGACCCCAATGTACACTGGAATATGGGAAACAGTGGCTAGAGAACTGGTCTCTTAATTACAATTAGACTTGTATTGAAAAAAGAGAAAATAGGATGACATCTCATATGTACGATCTTACATTCTTTATATCAGATTAAGAATTTGCAGAAAGGTACAAATTATAGTTGTAACTGAACTATAGTTGGAACTAGTGAGTTTTATATATTTCTGTGTTTCTGTGTCCAACTTTCTATTTGTGTTTGTTTGTTTGATGTATATTTTCTTACCTCTGGAGGGTAATGCAAAATTAATAACAACAACAACAACAACAAAATGCACACACACGCGCACACACATGGAGTCCCAGCAACTGAGGGAGCTGAGCTTCTTTGCTCTTTGAATTACTCCTGTCCTCCTGCTGTGTGTCTTGGCTTAGCCCAGCTCCCCTTCTATAGGTTTTCCCAAAACCTACTCAAGACACAGTAGGTTTTGCAAAAATTCAATCTCATCATTTCAAACTTATGAGCCTGGATGCTCAGGCTTTTACCAATTAATTTACAGGACTGCTGGTAGAGGGCATGCAGAAATCTAAATAGAACAAACTATTTGGGGGGAGAACACTGAGAAAAGAATAATCTTCCCAAGCTAAAATAAGCATCAAAATAGAAAGAAAGAAGGAAGGAAGGAAGGAAGGAAAGAAAGAAAGAAAGAAATTAAAAAAAAAAAAAACAGACAACCCAAAACCTCTAGGTACCAGAGTTCAGAGCCTTAGTACTTGTAAGTACTAAAAACAACCTGGACATTGAAAAGAAATGACCTGCAACCTGCTGCAGACAGCAGCCTCCCCTTCTAACTCTCTTTGCCCTCTGAGTAAGCAGAGTGCCTTTCAATCTAACTATTAGGGCAGCCTCAGGAAATGGCAGAGACTTTTCCAATTGTCCAGGTCACATCTTGAGGTGAAATAGATCTGGTAATTGGAAACAATTAAAACAAGGGCATAGGAACTCTGATCAATACTAGGGCCACCTAAACTGTCATAAATCTCACTGCCCTCATCTGAAACTTTTAAAATCAGATTCAAAAGACCAGGAGAAGGAAGTAAGGGCCATACATATTCCTGTTCTTTACATCAAAGAAATAAAATTTAAACTCCACCCACTTAAAATGCTATTCCAACCCTTTTAGCCATATTCTTTTTGTCCCACCTGTGCCTGCCCCAGGGCCTTCTTCTGGACCTTAGCAGAATCCAAGGCATTATAACTTTCCTTCCTCCTAAGACCAAAACCGTTAATTAAAAAGATTGTTTGGGGCCTTGCAGGATATTGTAAAAATTAGATTCCTAGTTTTTCTTTGATAGCTCAACCTTTATATGCTTTGTTTAAAGCTGAACGGATTAAGCCCCGTATCTAGGACAAGCAAACCGGTCGGGGCAGCTATGGAGGAGGCCTGGGTGCAGAAAGATGTGGGAGATGTGGGTTTGCTCTAGAATTCTTTCTGCTGGGCCTCGAGTTAGGAATGACAGAGATACCGAACAAATGTGAGGTTCTCTGCCTGATGCGCGTAACAGCCAATCCATGACACCGTTTCCAAAGAGAGAAAGAGTTCATTGCTATGTCAAAGCGGGAGTTCAGATGGCTTACTGGCCCCCAAATTTGTATCCCTGAGTTTAAGGAGTTCAGGGTTTTTATGGGTTCAGACAAGAGGAGATGGCGTCTTTACCATTTCACTGACAAGTGTACACAGGGCTGAGACTAGGTGAGTTTCAGTAACTTCGTGTATTAACCTCTGCCTTCTCTACCATATAGCAAGAAAAAAATCTCTATTAAATGATTCGGTAATCATTATCATGTGTTAATTCCTAATTTCTCAGTTACAATAGGCATAGGGGAAATGTTGCGGAACAGGCCATGTTTGTTCCGAGGGAAGTCCCCAATTAAACATTTGTTTTTCCTAATAATACCTTTGCAGTAGCCACAGTAGACAAATCATTATTAAAATATTTATAGCCTTGGAATGAGAGCAATTGAATAAAATCTAATTGCCAAATTTCAAAAGATCCAGTAGATAAAGGAAAATGTCCTAGAGAGCTATGGGAAAGTTTTCCTGAAGTACGCTTGGGAGAAATTAAATAATTATAGTATATTTTCCAGAGCTTGATAGATAATGTCATGTTGTTCATAATTTTAGGATATAATGAAAGCAGGTTTTTAACCTCCAATGAAGGAAAAAAAACTTTTCTTGTCTTAAGAAATTTCTAGATAACCAAAGTTTTGGGGGATAATTAAAATTCCTAGTCATTCTTAGGCAAATACAGAGGAAAACACTTGTAACTACTAGTTAAATACAGCTGCAAAAATGCAGCACAAATTTTAGCCCTATTTCTATTCCCATGATGACTTATGAACCAAACAACTCTAGTGGAAAAAAAAAAAAAAAGAATGGGAAAATGCTGGCTGCTTTTATAAGCCTGCAATTAAATCACAGCTTTAATCCAGCCCTCCCTACTTGCCTCCGGAAAGCTATTTTGGAAATTACTCATAATATATTTCACTGGAATACTGATAAAATGGTAAACTGAAGAAAGCAATAGTTTTTGGAAACTATCTCCTAAAAATAGCTATGTTCTCTGAACTGTCATGGTTAAGTGCAATACCCGCATTCAATTTTATTCAACTTTAGATTTATATATTTTATATATATCTTTCATCCCCCTAGATTTATACAGACACCAATAACATAAGCTGGCATTATATCTATTAGATCTTTAAGATAAGGGAAAATGTGAGTTTATGTTTAATGAAGTTAAGTTATTATTTTGATAAACTTTATTTTATGAATAATTAGGTTTTGTAGGATGTTTGAAGACAATTTCAAAGATTCTTTTTGGTAACTTAAGGTTGTGAGAATGAATTTTATTTGTCATGGTTGATGCTAACTAGGATATGATAAGCTAGTTTATAATATTTTTAAAGAGCTTTTATATAAGCTGTATATTCATGCAAAACTGGAGTCTGGTTTTCTCTCTGTTAAAGTAATGAAATTTTCTTGGATTATTGGTCTGCTCTTAATAGTAGGCTATAAAAAGTTTTGCTTAATCATCTGAGTATTCGGCCTAAAAGACAAAGATTCTATGTCATTTCAGAATAATATCCTCATTGAGATTTAGACTGATCTTATCATCCTTTATTGTTTTGTAAGACGAGTCTTTTTCTTGGAATCATTTGACTCTTAATTTGCTCTTTTATTGTCACTTTGGCTAAATAGGGAACCAAATATTGTCCCAGAGTGACCTATTTTCCTGTTTAAAATAAGGTTCAAGGGGTGCACGGGTGGTTCAGTGATAGAATGCTCGCCTTTCATGCGGGAGACCCGGGTTCGATTCCCAGATCATGCAAAATCCCCTCCGCAAAAAAAAAATAATAATGTTCACACCTGATAATCTTACATTTTGCCTTCCCAAATCACACCTTAAAAGATATCTTTTTATTTCAAACTGTTACAAAGGATTGGTTTTTGTAAAAAGTGAGGTGCTAAAAATAAGTTCATTTGATACATAACAAGTTGCATGGGAAGTGTTTAAGAAGTGTTATAAAAATTAAAAAGGATTTTCTAACCTTCTGTAAGCTAAAGTTATCTTGGTGAAATGTTCGTAGAAATATTTAAAGACTGCATAAAATCCATAAAGACTTGACAGTACTTTTCCTGTCCATGTTATGTCCCAATACTGATCTGCACGTTATTAGACAACATTACAGTGTTGTTAGTAATGGTTTCAGTTATTTTTTAAAATGTTACATGTCACAGAAACAATCCAATTTCCTTGTCAGTTATATTGTATCATCTGATGCTTCTCTGAAAGTGCATTTGGTCAGCTACAAGTCAGAACGTCATCTTCAACAAAAAGGGACTTCAAAAGAGAAGCAAGGCAAGTGTATAAATTATCTTCTACCTGTTGACTAACACAACCCTGGTAAAATTGTAAAGGTGAGACAGGAAAAACCTTTTCCTAGGGTCTGTAGTTGATGACACCAATATAAGTCAACTGTTAAATATTTTTATTTCTGGAAATGCCTTCATTTGGAAAATGGTCATGAGGGAATCAGGGCTTAGATTCTTGCAGCAGTCACATTTTTTCCTTGGCTTCAGTTGTTATTTCTAAGTTCGGAGATGCTTTGCTCTTTGTGTGTAACCTGGTAGCTCCCTGAAACTTTTGATGTCTGTGTAACAACTGAGACTAGAGCTGGAGTTCTCCAGCTCTGGATGTACTACTGAAGAAGCACTAATCCTAAAAGATAACTCCATACAGCAACTGTTAAAGAAGCTGAAAAAGGGATCAGACTTCTATCAGGGATGTGAATGGGGCTGATCTGGCTGTTCTTATAAGCAATAGGGACTCCCAATCTACTGAAATTGTAAGCAAAGAACTTTGCAAAGTCTAAATCTAAAATTCATTCTTTTTAGAAGACACAAATTATCCCCGTTTGAACTTATAACAGGGAAACCTATGAAAATAAACTCTGGAATATTTGATCCCTGCGTAATAGGAGGAAATACACTAATAAGCCAAACCCTTGATCTTGAGGCCTGCACTTATGAAACTTAGTTTTGTAATGACAAAAGATTAAGGGAAATGCAAATATAGGGTAAAGGGTGATATTGTCTGTATATGGAGACTTTAATTTCTGTGTGAGACCAAAAGAGGAGAGATTTATTTTGCCCAAAAATTTAAATGTTTTGCAGCATCTGATTTAAATACACTAATAAGCCAAACCCTCGATTTTGAGGCCTGCATTTATGAAACTTAGTTTTGTAATGACAAAACTAAGCCTAATTGTAATTAATTCCTAAGAATCACTCTCTGGAAACCTCCTTGTTGCTCAGATATGGTCTCTCTCTCTCTCAAGACAGATAAGCTGCAAATAAGCTCACTACACTTCCCCCTATGTGGGACATCACTTTTCCCTGGTACCAAGAAATTAATACCAAATGTTGATCATCAGCGCTTTCAGAGAAAGATCTTGGCCAAATGCAGGAAAAGGAATCAAACAAAATTTCTATGGCTAAGAGATTTCAAATAGAGTCAGGAAGTTATTCTTGAGATTCAGATCTGAGCCAGATATTGCCAACTGCCACAGTATGTAAAGCCCCAAGCAACAATGCTCCTGAAAACCCAGAGACATCTGGACACTATAAACAAACCACACAGCTACATAAAATTAACACCCCAAGCTCTATCTGGGAATCTATTAAAACTATTTCCCAATATGACATAGTTATAGTCATTTGTAAGTCCCCTAATCATGATCCTTCTACTCCTTTATTTTAAACATTTTTTTATTGTGAAATATGACATATATGCAAAAAAAGCAATAAAGTTGCAAAATAATTGTAAGAATTAGTTATAGAACAGGTTTCAGAGTTTGGTTTGGGTTGTAGTTCTACAATTTTAGATTTTTCCTTCTAACTGCTCCAAGACACTGGAGACTAAAAGAAGTATCAATATAATGATTCAGCAGTCATACTCATTTATTAAATCCTATCTTCTCTTTTATAACTCCTCCTTCTCCTTTGATCTTTCTCTTAATCTTTAGGGGTACTTGGGCTATGCTCATTCTAACTTTTTCATGTTGGAAAGGGCTGTTGATAATGTGGGATGGGCAATGGAAATAGTTGATGTTCTCAATTTCAGGACTTATCTGGCCTAGGAACTCATTTGGTGGTTGTAGGTTTCTGGAAAGTAATCATATTGCATGAAACTTTTGTAGAATCTCAGATAGAGTACTAGGTGTTCTTTGGGGTTGACAGGAATAGTTTTTCTTGGGGGTTGGCAAACCATGGTAAATAGCACCTTTTACTCCTCTTTAAACCTATAATTTTCAATTTACTTGTAAAGTTTGTTTCTCAGAGACTGAAAGCCTCTGGATTGTTCTTAATCCAGTTAAGCCCTGAAGCCCAGAGGTACCAGTCACTCCAAGAATGACGACCAGGAACTCTTGAATATTTTCGATCGCAGGCAAAAACGTTTCATTCCTTTACCCCCTAATAACATCACCCTTTTTCAGCTTGAAGAAGCCAGAGCAGTTGTTATCCAAAAACCCGGCAAGAACGAGGAATGAACAAAAATAAGGGGGGATTGTAATGTCTTCCTCTAATGTTTATCTTTATAACTGTAATGGTTACTTTCTAATCCATTACATGATGCTATGGTGTTTATACTTGTTATTGTAAGTGGTACTTTAGCTTAGTTCCACTTCTTTACATGATAATGTAATTGTTTATATTTATTATTGTAATAGTTACTCTCTGCTCCTTTACATGATAATATAGTTGGTTATATTTGTTATTGTAATTGCTATTTTAGTTTAGTTACTTGTTATCCTAATGGTAACAGCATCATCTCCCCATGTTTGAATCCATAAAACCCTAAACTCTTTAGACTCAGGGAAACAGATTTGAGACTTTTCTTACTCCTGTCTCCTTTCTTTGGTGGCCCTTTCTCTCTCTGCAGCACCAGTGTCAAAATATATTGATTTCAGTGCACATCAGGCAGCAAACCGGTGGTTTTCAGCAATAGCACTTTCATATCATTGTATTGGAAGTATTAATTATACATCCATTTATGTCAATAGATCATAAACAATCTGGGCATGATTCATTTTAATATTTGCCTTATATAGCACAATGAAAAATTGGCATTTTTCTGTCACCAATTCTTGGGAAGGTAAACTCTCAATCTCTGGAATTTCCTCTGTTTGGAGCGTCTTCTTTAATATGCTAGGAAAAAAACAAGGAGTAGGCAGCCTCATCTTCAGTCTCATGGTGTGGGACTGGCCACAACAGAAAGACAAACACACAATTAGGGGTTGGGGCTTTGAACAGAGTTATATCAGCCCACCTCCCAGATTCCAGGGTAGGGGAGCTGCAGATTGAGTTCAGACATGTGAACACTGATTCTATCAATAATGCCACGAGACCCCATATAAACTCGGGATACTCGAAGCCCTGAAGAGCTTCCACGGTTGATAAGATACATCTCTGTGTGTTCTGAATTCACATAGAGAGGACACAGAAGATTGCATTTGAGACTCTTCCAGACCGTGCCCTGTTCATCTCTTCTTTTGGCTTCTTCTTGTTTGCTTCCTTTTTGTATAATAAAGCTATAATTGTGTGTGCAGAGCTTTCAGTTAGCTCTGTGAGTCGTAGCCTATTATCAAATCCAACTGGGTCATTGGGAATCCCCAAATTTGTAGCTTATTTGTCAGAAGTGCAGTTGTCCTGGGGCCCTGAATTTGCAGCTGGTTCCTGAAGGGAAGTTATGTGGAAGATTATCCTTAGCTGTGGAGTCCAGTGTAATTCCTAGTAGTTAAAGTCAGAGTTGAATTGTATTGAATTACTGCGATATTTGCAGTTGCTGTTAGAAGCTGTGTTGGAAGTAACTGAAGTTTTTTTTGTTTTGTTTTGTTTTGTTTTGTTTTGCAAGGGAGGCACCTGGAATCAAACCTAGGTCTCCAGCATGGCAGGTGAGAACTCTGCCACTAAGCCACCGTCGCACCACCGGTAACTGAAATGTTTGCAAAAACATATTCTTTCTTGGCACAATACCTGGCACACAAGGTACCAATTGTCAGAAGCATGTGGGTGCCTGTTGAGAACTGACTTTCAACCCCCAGAAGTTGTCAGTGTTAGTTTATAAAGCCATCCCTTACTAAGTGGTCTGGCATTGGGTGGAGGAACATCTTCCCTGTAGCTTTGCTTCATCAGAGCCCAAAATGCTCAGGCTTACAGATTGAGTTCATGCTGTGCTTTGACCCAAACTTCCAAAAGTAAGAAGGCAAAAAAGAGATTCAAAGGAACACATCTTTTTAAATGTCTAGCCTTGACATCTGTGCACTGTCCTTAGCCTGTGGCTCCCTTCCAGTGTTGAGTGAGTACAGGGCAGTGGAAGCTCTGAAAGGCGGTAGGAGGGGGACGGAGTGATAAAGTCAAGCTGCCTGTGGGGTCAGCTTGCTGGGGCTTGACCTGGGCACCTGGAATTCCAAAGCTCCCAGATGATCCAGGGTGGCCACCAGGACGAAGAACACTTCTAGATGCAGTTTCTTTTAGTCACATGTCCTTTAATACAGCTGCTAGTGAGCACGGCTGGAGCATGCCTTAGAGAAAAAGGTTCCCAGATGCCTTTCTGAACATTCTGATTCAGTGGATTTGCGGAGTCCACAAATCTACGTTCTTAGATTCTTATGATCAGGCAACCTCGGGAAGCACAACTTAATAAAATGCATTCTCATAATTAACATGGTCAGACTCATTACCATCTCACACGTTCTATGTTTATTTGTTTACTGTCCCTCTGCCTCTTTCCCCCAAACCAGATCGTGAGTTCCAAGAGAAGACTGCTCTCGCCTGGTTTACTCACAGCTGCATTCTTAGTACTCGGGAGAGGGCTGCACATGGTAGGGTCTCAGTAAATATTTGTTGAATGGAAAAATATGAAGACAGGGCTTTCATCTGAGAACAATGAAGCAGGACCATTTTATATATACCATGAAGATGTGTTCTTTTCCCTCATGACTCTGAAGTCCAGATCCCTGTCGCCCCTCCCCAAAAAAGAAAAAAGCATGTGAATAATCTCTCGTCAACTTGAAACTCTCTGGAAATTATATTTGTTTACCTCATTGGCCACCTAGTGGGGCAGAAACAGCTCCACTGACCCTCACTGGCCACCCGTGGACATTCTGTGTGTGTGCCAGTGGTAGCCTGCTTGAGTAGGGTGTCATACAGACCAGCACACCTCTGGTTTTTACCACTAGGACTCCCTGGAAGAGTTCGTTTCCTGCTAAATTTGTATACTCTGTATGTGTTCCAGAAGACCTGTCTACCTGGGGGAAATTTGGAGGTTTATCGGCTCCTTGAAAATCACTGCAGTCTCTGGAGGGATGATCCTGAGCAGAAGAGGAGGGAACAAGGCCTCATTGTAGGAGACTGAGTCTTAAAACTAGACCTGCTAAATCCACTGAATCCCTGTGTGCCGAGCTGACAGGCAGACACAAGATGAGGCTGTTTATCTTGTTGAACAGAGAACGGAGTCTCCTCTTGTATCATGGGGCCACTTCCTTTCACGTCTACAGTCCCAAATCCCTACACTTATGTGACCCAGGAGCCGAATGGTAACTCCCAGTTTAAACTCCATCAATCATTCTTCATTGCCCACAGGGCAGAGTCCTCAGCAGGGTCTCACCACTCTTCTGGACTCTGCCCATAACTGCCCCCAGACTCTTGTTGGGCTGGACTGTTCAAAGTTCTCCCACAAAGATTGTATTTCTTCATGCCAAGGATCCCTTGCCCATGTGCTTCCCTCTGCCTAAAGCCCTCTTGAATCTGCAAGTCAAACTTATTCAGCTCTTAGCCCACCATCACCTCCACCATGTAGCCTTCCCTGACTGCTATACCCTTAGAATATCCCCATTTCCAGAAGAATTGGGAAATTTCCTCTTGTGATTCCGTGGTACCCACTGTGGACACAACCCATTTTTATACCTTATCTGTGTCTATCGTTCCGCTAGAGTGTGACGTCCCTGAAGGCAGGGACCAGGACTGCCACATCTTGATATTGGTGATGTCCAGTCCTGTGCCAGGTAAGCATCCGTGTGTTCATTAGTGGTGTAAGCACAGTACGTGTAAGCACCTACTATAAGCCAGGGCTACAAAACAAGCAAGATGTAGTCTCTCTTGTTAGCCTTGACATCTGTGCACTGTCCTTAGCCTGTGGCTCCCTTCCAGTGTTGAGTGAGTACAGGGCAGTGGAAGCTCTGAAAGGCGGTAGGAGGGGGACGGAGTGATAAAGTCAAGCTGCCTGTGGGGTCAGCTTGCTGGGGCTGGACCTGGGCACCTGGAATTCCAAAGCTCCCAGATGATCCAGGGTGGCCACCAGGACGAAGAACACTTCTAGATGCAGTTTCTTTTAGTCACATGTCTTTTAATACAGCTGCTAGTGAGCACGGCTGGAGCATGCCTTGGAGAAAAAGGTTCCTTTTCAAGGAGTTAGCAGCCTTAAAGGCCACCTGGGCCTGGAGGGGGCCCCCTTTCCCACTGGGAGTGCCCCCACTTGCATTCAGACACCCACAAACTCATCGCTTCCTCCCTCTGGTAGCACGGACCCAGTTTTCCAGAGGCCCTCAAGGTCCCGGGTGCTGGGTGGCTCGCTCCCCCAGACAACTCCTGGAAACAACTGACACTGAAATCCAGCCTGCCTGGTGTTCCACAGTTTGATTATTCCCCAAATGACAAAGTTGCTGTCATGCCCACTCTATAATAAAGAAAGTCAGTGGAGGTATTGGGGACAGCGTCCCTTCTTTGGAACATAAGCCCACGGTTCATCCAGCAGTTGTCCCAGGCCCTGACTGCTGGTAAGTATGATGAGAAGACAGAGCTTCTTCTATTGTGACGCTTGTTTTGTAAGCTTCCCCGGTAAGGCCTGTTCCTTCACACATACCTTGGGCATTGTGGAATTTGTCTTGAGCCTTGATATATAATGAGGAGAGACCGCAAAGGGACTCTGTTTGTATGATATCTCCACCTAGAGATGTTAGAAAGCAGTGGGATACTTTAGTGGTGTGGTTATGAGTATAGGATTTGGAATTAAAGAGAACGAGTTTAGATCCTGTCACTCGCTAATCATGACAAATGGGCACACAGCATCCATGAGCCATACACAAGGTTGTCGACACCATAAATAGGATACTAACTAACATTTGTTGTGCAGTGACTGTGGGCCAGACATCAATCACTTCACTCAATTTTCACATTAACCCTAGGAGGCCGGCACTCTTACTATTCTTCTTTATGGGGGCTGAGGAACCTGGAAAGCAGGAGCGAAAGTAAATCACCAAAGCAACACAGAAAGTTGCAGATCCTACATTCAACTATGACCCTAGTACTAGAAAAAAAGTGAAAATACAGAAAATAAACTTTTCATAGGGACAGTCTTTCTAAGCATGAAACAGAACTCAAAAAGCATGAAAGAAAAGATTAAAATTTAGACTACATAAAAAATGTTAAGTCTTTAGGATGGAAAATGTCATTGTGATGGTTCGATTCTGGTGTCAACTTAGCCAAGTGATTATGCCCAGTTGTCTGATCAAGCAAGCACTGGCCTGACCACTGCTGCAAGGATATTTTCTGATTGGTTGATAAACCGGAAGGCTGGTGTATTAAATCATCAGTTGATTGCATCTATGGCTGATTCCATCTGCAATCAACTAAGGAGCGTCCTCCCACCAATGAGATAATCCAATCAGTTGAAGACTTTTAAGGAAAAGAGAGATTTTTTCACTGCCTGTTCAGCCAGCCAGCCTCTCCTGTGGAGCTCATCGAGACCCTTCATTGGAGCTGCCAGTTTCACAGCCTGTCCTGCAGAATTTGGTCTCTTCCATGGTGTGTGGATGCCTTTATAAATCTCATATTTACAGATTTCTCTCATTGGTTCTGTTTCTTTAGAGAATCCTGACTAATACAATCATAAATAAAATAAAAGGAAAATGACTAACTGGAAGGATATTTGCAGTATGTAAGATAGAGAAACAAAGGAATGATTTCACATGTTATTTCATACATAATTTTTTCAGGGTTCTCACAAAATCAATAAGAAAAAAGAGAGCAGCCCAATGGAAGGAAAAACACAAGCTATAAGGTAATAGTTAACAGAAAATGAACATATAAAAAATGCTCACTCTCTCTCAAAATTAAAACCATTATTGGGTAACATCAGTCACCTATCAGACTGGGAAATGTATTTTTAAATGGTAATTGTTATTGCTGACAACAGTGTGTGGAACCAAGCGTTCTCATAATATGTAAGAGTGCAAATTAATGCTGTCTTTTGGGCAGTTTGATATTATCTATAAAAATGTAAAATATATGTGTCCTTTAACCCAGCCATTCCACTTCTGGAAATTTATTCACACATGTACGCCAAGGCTTATGTTTAAGGATGTTCATTGTAGCATTTGTGGCAGAGGTGGGGAGCTACCCATCAAAGATTCTTTTTCCTCTTTTCATAGTGTAGGGTTGCTTCTAGATGGCAGCTGCTCAGCCAAGGTATTTCTCAACCCCCTGCATCCATGTGGAGCCATATGACTGGTTCTTACCAAGGATGGTGAGTTACTTCTAGGCCAACGTCATTACTAAGTAGGTGTGTCTTTTTCATTGTCTTATCCCATCCACAGCTGAATGCAGAGGTCTCTGAGGCCCTAGATGAGGTCAATCCCAAAGGTCAAAGAAGCATGAGACTACCTACCAACCAAGAAAATAAACCTTGGACTGTTGTGAGCAAGATATAAATGTCTCTCTTGGGTTTGTTTGTTATAGCAGCTAGCATTAACCTAATTGCTGAACCATTGTAATAGAAAAAGACTAAAACAGCCTGAATGTCCATTAGTAGAACTAATGAACTATAGGAGGCCATACGATGGATTATTATTATGTGGTTGTTAAATGATGAGATGAATTTATAAATATTGTTACAGAAAGGGGTCCGAGGTATATTAGTAGCTGAGAAAAGCAAGTTGTGGAGCAGTACATTCAATGTGTGCCTACTTGTGTACAAATTATACACACATATGTTGCTGTGTACATGCATAAAATGGTATTTCTAAAAGGATAAACTACAAACTGTTGACAATGATTGCCTCTGAAGAATAACCTCGGGAGATCTGGGATGGATTGTAGAATGAAGTTTATTTTCACATTATTTTTTGTACTCATTAGATTTTTTTTTCCTAGGAGCATGTATTCTTTATAGTGTAGAAAAAATAGTTATACAAAAAATTATTTTAAAAATCTCCATTGATACTACTTATGAAGAAGATAGCCTTCATGGAAGCAGTCTGGTGGACTGAGGGAGAAGAAACTTGTTTGTAGGCATTATGGTGTAAATGGGAAAAAAAGACATGGGAGGCTGAGAAGGTATAGTTCCAGTGCTGGCTTGAAACGCTTATGTACCCCCAAAAAGCCATGTTCTTCAATCCTGATTCAGTTATTTAGGGTGAGATCTATTGATTAGGTTGTTTCCGTGGAGATGTAAGCCACTCAACAGTGGGTGTGACCTTCCATGGAGCTGTGACTCCATCCATTTAAGCTGTGTCTTGATTAGTTTCCTGGGGTCCTTTAAAAGGGGAAACATTTTGGAGAGAGCTGAGAGCCCACATGGATACAGACAATTGGAGGTGTTTGGAGTGCCTAGACATGGACGTTTGGAGATGCAGAGCCCAGCAGACAACGTCATGTGCCTTCCATGAGATGCTGAACAAGCCAGTATCCAGAGTTTTGCCCTGGAGAAACTGTGCAAAGGCCCACAGGGGCTGAGAGGAAACCACAAAAATCAGAAGGTGGAAGCAATGGAGCTGCGAACAAGGACCAGCAGATGCAAGCCTTGTGCCTTCCCATGTGACAGACATCAGCCCTTCTTAAGTCAAGGTATCTTTCTCTGGATGCCTTAGTCTGGTCATTTTTAGGGCCTTAGAACTGTGAATTTATAACTTAATGAATTTCCTTTTTAGAAGCCATTCCATTTCTGGTATATTACATTCTGGCAGCATTTAGCAAATTAAAACAGCTCCTTTCAAGAAGTTTGGCTCAGAAAGGAGAAACAGTGATCAAGGGTGTTGAACAAATGCTTTTCCTGCCATATGTATAGGTCTGATAAGTTTCTAGGCAACTGGACCTCAAAGTCTCAGGCTCCATCTGTGGGGGTCATGGGGACACTAACAGGGTACCTTTTAGGATAACATGCTTTGGTATTCTTTCTCAGTCTGGTCTTAGCTTCTTCTCCACACTTCACCCTACCCTTCTTTTTCCCTGGGAGTGGGCCCTGAAAGCCAGTCCTCATACTTTAATATGCAGATGAATTGCCTGGAGACCTTACTGAAATACAGATTGTGATTCAGTGTGTCTGGAGAAGGCTGAGATTCTGCATTTCTAACAAGCTCCCTTAAGAGACCGAAACTTCCGGTCCAGAGACCAGATTTTGAGTAGCAGGATCTTAAGGCCATCCCAGGAATACTGACAGAAATTAGATATGAAATGAATGCCCATTGCATTAAATGGAATTGGCCAATTGAGTTCAGGTGACGACTTGTGGATGATTTGAGTTCAGAAAACCCAGACGTGAGTCCAAGGTTTTCCATTGTTTGGCTTCATGATTTTCATATTAGTTTGCCCATCTGAAATAAGCAAATGATGACAATGTTAACTTTACCTGGCTGTTTGCAAGGTCTAAGCTGGAAAAAAGTATGAGTGTCCCATGTGCAAAAATCACTATTTATAAATAAATAAATGCCCATCCATTAGTGGATTCCTCTCTCTAGTTGACTTTACCCCCTTTAGTTCAGTCTTTTTCATTTTAAAAAGCCAACCATCTGAGTGATGTCATCAACATGACAACATAAGACAGCTCTTGAAAACCTCTCCCCAGAGATTCAGTGAAAAAGAAAAAAAAGGGACAAATCTCACTTGCCCAGAACTCTGGAGAAGGATCTCACAAATGCTGAATTGAAGAAAGAGAAACCTATCAGATTTGAAACTTTCATCCCAGACTGGCCAGTCTTCTTTCCCTCCCCCTTGCTCGGTCCTATGCAGCTTGGGAAGTGCCAGAGGCAGTGGCTGGGACCCCGTCCACCTTCCACTGGGGACACAGACCGTAAAACCCCTCACAGCAGTGAGTCAGATCCTCACCTATATCCAGACACAGAGACCCAAGTCCACAGGGATCCAGGGCAGGACACAAGCCGCTGAGGAATGCTGATTACAAAAGGGTACCAGGGATCTTCCAAAATGGGTGATTAGGGAGGGAACCGCACAGCCTACTTCTTTCCCGAAAGTGTCTGAATCAACTGTTTGGGCACCTGGTGGACAGGGGAAGATATTTCAATACCTAAGGCACCCTTGAGGGAAACAGCAGCGGGAGGTCCGATCCTTGCCCAGGGGATGCTGCAGACTGGGGCACCTGTGGGAGTCCTCTGTCCGGAGTAGAATGGGACACAACCCAACACTGAGCCAAATATTGGCCGACAACCTGAGAGCACGGAAACCCCACAGTTTCAGCCCCACCAGCCAGATGCTGCTGGGCTCCCCAAGGTAAATAGCGTCTGAGGACGAATAAGTAATTGAAGAACACCATCTACTGGGCAGGCCGGAAAGTGCAGGGGCAAAAAGCAAAGGTTTTCAGAGCCCCTCCAGACCCTATTCCAGACTTATTGAAGCTGATTTACACCTCCTTCATGGGTCTCTGGCCCTATTTAGCTGGGAAATGATGATCCAACTGTCAAAGCAGTGCCCTTATACAAACCTAGGCAGCAACTAAATCTTAGACAAGAAAGAGAAATCCACCTTCAGAATTGACCCAAAAGATAATCAGATGACCAGATAACAGCAAAAAATCACAAGGCATGCTAAAACACTGGAAGAAATGGCTCAGTCAAAGGGACAAATTAAAAAGTTGAAGGAGACACAGAATCTGGAACAACTAATCAAAGATGTTCAACCTAACCCCTTGAATCAATTTAAAGCAAT
>PVIY010024428.1:0-38047 GCA_004026745.1 Myrmecophaga tridactyla
ATTCCTTTCTGCATCTCCAAAGGCCTGGACTGAGCTGCGAGTGCTGAGATGAGCTATGCCAAGCTGCTTGGGCTGTGCTACGTTCTCTCATTTAAGCACCAGCCAATTAAGTCAAACGTCATTCATTGCAGCAGGCACACCTCCTAGCCGACTGCAGGTGTAATCAGCAACAGATGAGGTTCACATACCATTGGCTCATGTCCGCAACAACAGAACTAGGTGCCTTCACCTGGCCAAGTTGACAACTGAATCTAACTATCACATATGTGGAAACACATTTGATTTTAGTATTTGATTCTGAATCTCAAACTTGCTAATTCATGTATTAGTTTTAGCAGGTTTTAATCGATTCTTTGGAATTTTCTAGGTAGACTATTATACCATCTGCAAAAAAAGGCAGTTTTACTTCTTCCTTTGTCATCTAGATGCATTTTTTCTTCCCTTATTGCAATGGGACCTCCAGTATGATGTAAATACAAGATATGCTTGCCTCCACTAATCTTAGTGGAGAAGTATTCAGTCTTTCACCATTAAATATGATCATAGGTATAAGTTTTTTATGCCTTTCATCAGTTCAGGAAGTTTTTTTTAATTCCTAATTAACTTAGAGTTTTTATTATGAATGCTCTGTCAAATGTGTATCACATCAATTTATTAGAATTAGTATTTTTAAATGTATGCATTGTTTCTAATATTTTGTTTTTATATTTAAATTGTAATTATGTATTCATAACTGAAATCTTTTTATCTGAATTATTTTTTAAGTTAGTTTCTTTATTCAAGAGTTATAAACATTTGTATGGCCTTTATAATATAGTGCTGATTCCTATCACAAAGGGTTATACTCTTGGCAGTGTATCCACACACTAGTTTTACAGCCGCCTTACCAGTATTGGGTCTTACAGTCTTAAGATTTTTGGTTAATTTGATAGGTATAAGAAAATATCCTTATTTTTTATTCCATTTGTTTTTTGCTACACATAAAAAATACTGAGTGGCCTATGCACACCAACAAAGATATGAATTTACCATTGTCCATATTTTTACTTATTGCTGCCCTGTCCTGTGATGGAAAATATTTTGTAGCCTGATTTTGCATATCTTAGCTTATTTTTAGTAAGAAAGACAGATACAAATAAAACACAAATACAAATAAAAAGTTGACTAGTAGTAAAAGGGACAATATAACTAAGTGTCAAATGAGTAACATACAAGTATTGTGTGCATTTGGAGGAGGAGAGATTGCTGGGCCATTAGAAGAGATGATTCGTACCTTTTTTGTTATTGTTTTAACAATGAGTCAGTAGGAGTTGATTTTTATATGTTTGTTCTATTTTGGTTTTAAATTCTCTGTGACCAAAACATTTGAGAATCATTATTCATGATGTCTCTGAAATCTGTGATCACCTGGAAAAATCAAATCCCACGCTGATAATATAAAATGTTCAGAGCATTGCTTGGCTCCATTGTTACTACAGAAAAGAACAATTAGCCTACTGTTGGCCAGCAAAGTTAAGGTATTATTTCCCCATTTTCCAGTGTGTGCACAAAATTATGCCCTGAAAACTTAATCTGAAGACTGAGGTGTTCATCTAAGCTGAACATCAATGAGAAAGAGACATCTCTCAAATTCTTCCCAGAGCTCTGCTGCTTTGCACCTGATCAAGGCAAGAAACAATGTTCCTTGTAGCAATGCTGTGGCCCCCTCAGAAACTACTGCTGGTGCACCCTGTAGTCCTAAGTGACTTGGGACCACAGAGGATTAGGGCAACAATGGAAAGGAAATGGGTCTCAGAAACTACTTGTACAACACGACTAGATTAAAAAAGAAGTATCTTGGGCAAAAGTAAATTGGCAGCATCATTGAAAGTATGAGTTAAAATAGATTTAATCATTCTTTTTGAAATGTGTAACTGCTTATCACATCAATACAAGCATTGTGTCTGTGTGTGTTCACACGTTTCCTATGTTCTAAATCCATGTGTGGTTGGAGTTCCATACAATGCTTTTACTTTTTTCTTCCCTTCTAAACTCTTTTAGAAAAATGCGAAAGGGGCAAGTAAATGGTTTTCCTTGTGCTTTTTCTGGAGTACCAGCTTCCTGCATCTTTCAACCTGTATGGACATCTTTTCTTTCACTGCCTACTTGATGAAATATAATGAAAGGAGACAACTTGATTGGTGAGAGGTGATGATAAATTGTGTGGATGAGGATAGGGTATGGAAGCAGATATGTCATCGTTTCTTCTTTGAAATATGAAACTGTCCTTTATTTTTTTCTTATGTCTTCCCTTGATCTGTTTTATGTCATTGCCTTCATTAAGGGTCTTTTATTTATTTTTTCACATTCTACCATCAATTATTAAAAAAAAAAATTATGACCATTTCACTTACCTGCTTAAAAAACTTTGAGAGCTCTTAGCAAAGAGCGCCAAAGAACAAAGGACAGACCCTAGCAAAGCAAGTCTGTTCTCAGTTTGTCCTTCTAGCCTCATCTTCCTGTCATTCTTCCCCATGTAACCTCTACCTAGGTCACTGTTGGTTTTGTATTTTTTTATTAGAACTCTTGCATAAAATACAAAATTTCCATATACCACCATATTATTAACACCTTACATTAGTGTGGTATATTTGTTACGATTCATGAAAGAACATTTTTTTTTCTTTTTTCTTGTATGGGCAGACACTGGGAATCAAACTCAGGTCTCTGGCATGGCAGGCGAGAACTCTACCTGCTGAGCCACCATGGCCTGCCTGAAAGAACATTTTTATAATTCTGTTAATTATAGTCCATCATTTACAACAGGGTTCAGTGTGTGGTATAGTCCTATGCTGTTTTTTTTTTTTTTAGGTTTTTTTTGCATGGGCAGGCATCAGGAATCGAATCCAGGTCTCCGGCATGGCAGGCAAGAATTCTGCCACTGAGCCACGGTCACACCACCCCATATTGTTTTTTAATTTTTATTCTGGTAACACATATACAACCTAAAATTTCTCCCCTTTAACCACATTCAAAAATATAATTCAGTGCTGTTAATTACTTTGATAGTGTTGTGCTACCATCACCACTATCCATTGCAAAATAATTTTCATGCCAATATTTATAGCATAATTCACTGTTACCAAAAATGGAAGCAACTCAAGTATCCATCAGTTGATGAATGGATAAATAAACTGTGGTGTGTGTGTGTGTGTGTGTGTGTGTGTGTGTGTAATGGAATATTATTCTGCCATATAAAGGAATGAAGTTCTGAGTCATGCAACAACATGGATGAACCTTGAAGACGTCGTGTGGAGTGAATAAGCCAGTCATAAAAGGACAAATATTGCATGACCTTAATGATAAGAAATAATTAGAATAAGAAAACTCATAGTCAGAATCTATACTATAGGTTACCAGAGGAAGAAGTGGGGGGAGGGTTGTGTGGAGTTAATGCTTAAATTGTACGGAATCTCTATCTGGGCCATGCTTAACACTTCTCTGATTCCAAGACTGGGTAAGCTTTACAACTTTGCCTTATCAGAAGTATTCTCTCTTGGTAGAGTTACAGACTCCTTCCCTTCCTTTACAACTAGGCTTAAATAGCATTTCCTTTATAAATCCTTCTGAACTTTTTCAGGTAGATTAATTGTGCCCCTTTGGTTTCTGACATTTTGTATGTCTTTTCATTATGGCTTATGTCAAATTCTCTTGTAATTACTTTGCTTAATCATTTGTTTCTCTGTTAGATCCTGAGTTCATCAAGGGTAGGAACTCAGTTGTATTTATCCTTGAATTCCACCTCCCCCCCAGTGTGTAATATAGTTCCTATTAGGTATTATGCTTTCATGACCGCTTGATGGATGAATTGATTTAATGTTCTGAGGCATTTCAGAAGTAAATGAAAATAGGTTGAATTTCTAAATAATATTTGTGTTCAAACTCCCTTATATAAATAGAATCCATCATTTTCCTCCAACTCCATGCTCTTAATTCTCATTTTATTATAATCTTGTCAAATGATGCACAGTGTTCAAAGTATTAGGGAAGTGTGACGAAATATTATGCAAATATTGGGAAAAGGAATTCAGCTGGTTGTTCCTGGGACCTAGCACATAATGGTTTCTCTATTGAGAGTCTTAATGGAGGGCAGCTAGATGATTCTTGTTGGAAAGGAAAATAACTCCTCACCTGATAAATCACTCTTTTTGCTTCAACAGGAGATGACTTTTCAGTTGAGACACTTGGTCATATACTTGGAACCCTGGTGAACACCTGGGTTAAGGTGTCAGGTGTTGCCTTTTTATCCCTATTCTCAAATGGAGGCTATTTTTTTCAATGCCAGTGCACCTTTAGAGTTCATCCAGAATTTCATCCTTTTCATATCTCTTTGATAACTTATGTAATCTACTTAACTAAGTTCCAAAATTAGCCCAGAATATCAGTACAAACTGCAACCAATTCAAGTTGTTGAAATCTGTCCAGGAATGACTTCTAAAGTAGTTAACATGTAATTCTTGTTGAGGCAGTGAAGAATTTTGACTGAGAGCAATTAATGTGTTGACAATGTAACATAGCCTTATTCTCCATGCTAGAAATTTACTTACCTTCATCATTGTTTGATAATAAAGCACCCTTCGTGTGTTGTATTCTATTAGAACTTAAAATGTCCTAAAATTAAGTTCCTGATTCCTCCATACTCCTCCCTAAAAAAACCTGTTCCTTCTGCAGTCTTCCTCATCTCAATTAATGACATTCTACTTTCTTCTAGGATTAGATATTTTGGAGTCATCCTTAACTCCTTTATTTCTCTCACATCCCACATCCAATCTGTCATGAAATCATGTTTTCTGTCCTTTCAAAATACATACGGAAACCACACAGTTATAACTATCATTTCTCTTCTCCTGGTCCATGTTTTCATTATCTCTCACTGTATTCTTACAATAGCTTTTTAATGTTTCCCTGATTCTGCCTTTTGCACTTCTACAGGCCATTCTCAAATGTGGTAGCCAGTGTGAACCAATTAAAACAAAAGTCAAATCACATCTTTCCTCTGCCCAGAATCCCCCAATATTTTCCCACTTCACTGTAAGTAAAAATTTTTAAAAATAATTCTTTTACTTACCTACAAGATCCTGTAGAATCTGCACATACATATATCCATTTACTCTCTGACCTTATTTCCTACTACTTGTTTTGCTCTAGCTCTGATAGACTGTTGTTTTTCAGACTTTCTAGGTACCTGCCTATCTCAGGGCCTTTGCACTTGATATTGACTCTTCCTGGAAGGCATTTTCCCAGATGCTTATATTGCTTGCTCCTTCAGCTTCCTTTATTCAAAAGTCACTTTAAGTTCATCTTCTCATTGAAACCTTCCTTATTTAAGGTTGCAACTTCTATCTCCCTGCCTCCCCCTCACACTAAACCAAACACAAGGCAAAACTCTGTCCCCTTTCCTGCTTTATTTTTCTCCATAGATTTATTATCCACTATGCTATATGCTTTTAATAACCTATTTAATTGGTTTTACTCACTAAAAAATGATCTCCATGAGGGTAAGAGTTTTGCCTGTTTTGTTTAACTACTTGATTCTTAGCGCCTAAAACAATGCCTAGAATGTGATAAACTTTCAGTAAGTTTGTTGAAAGAAAAAAGTATAATTGTTACATTTGCCGTAGTTTTAAGAATGAATTGTTCTGCAAAGCAATCTGATTCACCATTGAATGTAGGAATTTCAGAAGAAGTTTTTGATCAGTGGTTTAAAAGTGTGTGAGGACATTTTCTAAAAATATCCTTGGTTGTAGAATTCTTCTTTCCACAACATAGATTGATTTATATCTCCTGATAAGTCTCTCCCCAATAACATGCCATCCAGGATGATGATGGTGGTGGTAGTAGTGGTGATGGTGAGATTTTGTATGAAGAGGAAAACTGTGAGCCAGGTACCAAATTCTTTGATCACACCTTGGCAGAGAAAACTTAAAGAAACCTATCTTATCAAGAAATACAGGAGTCACTTGAAAGGGTCATAGTAACTCAACAGAACATGTTGGGAAATACTTTCGATAAATGGAAAAATTGGCTTTTGATGGGAAAAGTGTGTTGTGACTTTTACAGAGGACTTTTGACGTTGTATAGTGTCTTTTTCCAACAGAGTACATTAGAGTATGATGATATATAAAGAGTCTGAAAAATAAAAAGATATTAGGTGACAACCTAGGATAATGAGTATCAGTATACCAAGGAGAGAGAGGCAATAGAAGTGCCCCCTGTAATTTTGATAGTCCAAGCACAGTGTTTTGAATATATTAAAATATATATAATAATTTATTATTATACATTTATAATAAAATGTATATTATAAATATCTGAACTGTGTAGCCTTAAGTTAAAGTCTTAGCACATTCTAAGAATTGGCAGAGAACTCTGAAGTAAGATATCTGGGGCTCACTGGGTGCCTTCCACTGCTTTCTTCATTTCCCTTTTTCAGTATGGTTGCCAATGTCCCTGGAAAGCCTTAGGCCCACAGAAACCCAGAGAATGGAACACAATATATGGAGGGTCTGACCTGCTGAAAGCTCCCACTACACAGAGGACAACTGGCAGCAACTCACTATCCTCTAGAAGCAGATTGTCTGGAAAGGGAACATAGGATTGAATGGCTAAAGCTGTGACTGGCTAATTGCATAGATACTAAGATTGGGAGGCCCTGATAGGCCAAATGTTTCTTTTGTTTGTTTTGTTTTTTTAGTTACACAGCCTGGACAGAATAAAATAGTTGTGGTTTTATGTTAGTTGTGTCCTGCAATGTGCTGGGCAGCATAGGTTTCAGAGATTCCTTTACTTTGGCTCCTGCTTTTTATGAGGTAATAAAACTAAAAAAGTCTTGGCAAAAAGTCAGATATGACAGAGGTAAAACCATTAAACATTTCTTTTTGTTTGCCATTTTCTTTGTCCAGAATCCAGTGGCAATTTCACATACGCACATACAAATATCCCACTAAAATCTCTTATGCAGAGCTATTGAGCTTTCAGTTGTCTACGGTCTTAAGCTCTTCAGGCACACTGAAGTGTGACTGTATTTAAAAGAGAATCAGAGCCCATTGCTTTTCATAAGTCATTACTATTACTTCTGAAAAGATGTTCTTTAGACTCATAGATAATGGAATTGAGCTTCCAATAGAGCTGAGGCTAGAATTGCTGAAAGTGTTAATGATTCACATTTTTCATCTACCTTTTCCTCTTCCTCATTGAGGCCCCAGAATAAAGTGGCTGAGAAGTTAGACTCCATTTTAGCAACTAATAATAGAGCTACTTTGTACAGACCATCCCCAGGATGTGGTGTACTGAAGAGGAAGTCAGGATATCTGTATTTTACCTGTGATGCTGTCAGCAATTATTTAATCCTGGGAAAATCCATTCCTTGAATTTAATTTCCCCAATGTAAAATGAAAAGATTAGGTTAGATAATCTTCATGTTCCCTTTCATCTTTTGTGTTCTATTATTCTGGATCATCCTTACCAGCTTTTATTGTCCTCTTTAAAGATGGTTTCACTCTTAACTTCTTATATATGCTTCCTAAGAATTCCTATATTTCTGTTTCAGAAGATGGTATTTATTTAGTAGGAGATATTTTAGCTTTCCTATCACTGATGATCCTCAGCTTCTACAAAAGATCCACCCAACTATTTTAATTAAATCAATACTTTTCAGTCCATGTGTCTATATACCTCTTAAAATGACTTGACTTAGTTGGAAAAAAGTATGGACTCTGGAAGACTGCCTGCCTGGTTTCTCCTTTTTAAAATCTGAGACAAGGATTTTGCCTGCCAGCAATGGAACCTGTCATCTAGGTGTTGCAAACTTTCCACAGCTACCTTGCTTTAGGGAGTTCTAGCAATGATCTATTATTCCATTGCCTGGAGCAAGATGTTCCTGGAAAAAGCCTCGGAATGTTCAGCCAATTTTGTAATTCATTGGCTGAGTGTTCTGAGATATTTCAGGATATTATGTGCAAAATTGAAATTTGTGTGGTCACTGCCCAAGAATCAGCACCATTAAAGATGACTGGATCAGGAGGTAAAAGAATAAGCAAAAGAACTTTGAGAGAATTACTTCCAAGTTAAAAGAGATAATCAGTAAGTTCTAAACAAACAAAATTTAACACAAAAATTCTTAAGGACAGTGTCCCTTTAGCTCTTCTAGTTAAAGTCTGCTTCCGGATTATACCCTCACCCCTCTGTTCTTCTTACTCTCTGTATTCTACCTGGTTGAATATATGTGGTAGACAGAATAATGCCCCCTCAAGATTTCCCCATCCCATTTCATTACCCTGTTACCTTACATGGCAAAAGGTACTTTGCAGATGTGATGTTAAGGACCTTGAAATAGGGAAATTATCGTGGATTATCCAGTTGGGTCCAGTCTAATCACATGAGTCCTTGAAAGGAGAAAAGGAAGTCACAAGAATGGGTCAGAGAGATGAGAAGAAAGGAGGAGGAAGAGATATTCAAAATGTGAGAGGGACTCAACCTGCTGTTACTGGCTTTGAAGATGAAGGAAGGAGGCCATGAGACAAGGAATTCAAATGGACTCTAGAAGCTAGGGATGACCCTCAACTGGTAGCCAGTGAAGAGAAGGGAATTTCAGTCCTACAACCACAAGGAACTTAATTCTGCCAGTAATACAAATGAATAAGACAGTGGATCCTCCCCTAGAAACTCCAGAAGAAAATGCAGCCTATCAATACCTTGATTTTGGCCTGATGAGACCCACCAGTTCTGTAAGATAATAAATTTGTGTGCCTAAGTCACTAAATTTGTGGTAATCAGTTATGGAAGAAGTAGAAAATAATACAACATATATTCCCTCTTTTGTTGGCGAAATCAAAGCTCCACACCATTATTCCATAATGAAATACAGTTTAGTAGTAGTGAGAAAAGAGCATGGACTTTGCAATTAGGCAAAGATAGGTTTGAATCTTGCATTTGTCATATCATAACTGAATGGCCTTGAGAAGAAAACCTTTTTGAGCTTGTTGTTTTTCTTTCTCTAGAAAATGGCTGTAATACTAGTTAGATCAGAGAAGTTTGGGGGGAGGGTTGCATATAGTATTAAAGTGTTAAATGAAATAACACATTCAAAATGCCTGGGATATAGTAGAGATTCAATAAATGGTAGTCAATAATATAATAAAAAGTAAGTCCAAAATTGATGTAATTGTTCTTATCAGTGGAAGCCTGAAAGCAAAATAATACCCAAAACACAAACAACAAAAGAAAAAATAGATACATTTAAAGGACTATCTTTGTTTCCCAGCTGCTATGACAAATACCATACAAAGAGTTGGCTTAAACAATGAGAATTTATTGTCTCGTGGTTTCAGTGGCTGGAAAGCCTGCTTCCTCCTTGGGTCAGTATCTTCTGGCTGGCCTGCAATTGGCTCCTTGGCTATCCCATCACAAGGCGATGTCCTCTCCTTTCTCTTCTAGGTTTCATCGATTTACAGCTTCTACTCTTCCATGTGCCCAACTCTTCATAAAGCTTCCTGCGATAGACTTGAGACCTAACCTCATTCAGTTGGGCCATACCTTAACTAAAAATGATATCGTCAAAAGATCCTATTTACAATGAGTTCATATGCACAGGAATAGATTGAGATTAAGAACATGTTTTTTGGGGGGTACATATTCCAATCTACCACAAAGACACTATCAAGTAAGTGAAAAGACCACCCAAAGAGATAATATCTGCATATCATATATCTGGTGTCCAGAGTATATGAAGAATTTGTACAACTCAACAACAACAACAACAAAAAACCCGAATAACCCAATTAAAAATGGGCTAAGGATTTGAATAGACATTTCTCCAAAGAAGATAAACAATGACCAATAAGCACATGAAAACCTGCTCAACAGGAATAGTCATAAGAATGCAAATCAAAATTACTTCACACCCACTAGGATGACAATAATAAAAATAATTTTAAAATACAAACAAAACAAATATTGGTGAGGATGTGAAGAAATTGGAAACCTCATACACTGCTGGTAGGAATATAAAAGATGATTTGTAAAGCAATTTGGGAGTACCTCAGAAAGTTAAACACGAAATAACCACATCACCCAGCAATTCCATTCCATTCTGTATTCAAGATAAATGAAACATATATCCACACAAAAGCTTTACACAAATATTCAGAGCAGTGTTATTCACAATAGCCAAAAAAGTGGAAACAACTTAAGTGCCCATCAACTGATGAATGGTTAAAGAAAATGTTGTATGCATACAACGCAATATTATTTGGCAATAGAAAGGAGTGAAGTACTGATAATATGCTACAACATGGATGAACCTTGCAAACATCCTAAGTGAAAGAAGCCAAACACAAAAGCTGCATGTTTTATGATTTCACTTATATGAAATATCCAGACTAGGCAAATCCAAAGAGAGAAAATAGATTAATGGTTGCCAGGGGTATAAGGAGGAGGGCCCAATGGGGAGTGACTGGTAATGGTATGGGGTTTCTTTCCGGGGTGATGAAAATGTTCTGGAATTAGATATGATGGTGGCTGTGCAATTTTATGAATATACTAAAATTCTGCTTTTTAAAAGGTGACATGAATTATGTGTCAAAAAAGGAAAGCACTAGTAATCTCTATTCTGTCAGAAATGTACTCTAAGTCTTAGCCTACTTCTTACACAATAAATAGTTATATAGCTACTAGAGGAAAAACTATTGTTTAGGCTTTTTGTTTTCAAAAACCACAAAGTGTTACTTTTGGTAATCAAAAAGTGTAAGGATTAGACACTTCATTATTTGTTAGTTTATTTTTTTTGTAGAGCTGAGATCAATGAGAGCAAGATTTTTGGAAGTCTTAGGTGAGATTGCTAAAGAGATTGGAATAACGGTGGATAAAGACTTTATGACATTTAGTCAGTGGATAACTCTATAATCAGAGGGGGTAATTTTGCTTTCTACAACTACAAAATCATAACCCAGATTGGATTTAACCTGAATACTATTATGATATAGTGTCCAGTTATTTTTATTTGAAGGGTCTGATTAGGGAATGAACTAGGCAGGAACAAAAACTGTGAAGATGCAGTCAACCCATATCAATAACTCCATGTTTTAGTTAGGGGCATATATAACCAAAGATTCACTTGAAGGCAAAGTTTGAGGAGATTAGAGGTATTTATCATTAATTTGGCACCAAATGTTGAGAGCTAAATAAATCCATATAGTAACCAGATCATTCTCTTCTCCTAGATTCTCTTTCTCCATCTATCTGTGTCTTTCCTCCTATAAAAATCATTAGATAGTCATTTTGGATCAATCACAGAAATACGGGAAAATGAAAACAGGTAAACGTCAGGGCAGTTTTGTGTTGGTATAGAAAGCAACATCACCCTCTTTGGTCATAGAGTTATTCTTTGACTTATCATTCTGCTTGAAATGATTTATTCCCTACTAAATCTCTTCTCTAAGATTTGCTATCATTTTATTATGTTTTTTCTTATGACTACTAAAGAGGCATGGTTTAAGTACACTCCCCCCTATACATTTATAGTCATCTTTATTTAAGTTATAGAAAATACATTTCTTTTCCTGCTAATAAAAGAAAGTAGGTAAGAAATTTTAACTAAAATCATTTTTCATATTATAAAGAATTACCTGTCTATTAGGATTGGAAAGTGATAATACTGGGATACTAGGAACTTCCCTAGAAATGTACATACATGAAGACTATTATCAGCCTTGAATAAACCAGGAGATCTCTTCTTGGTCCAGAATGCTGGCCTATTCTTTTTCATTTATTCAAAGCCTTATTTTCCAGCTGCCTGATGGCAACTAAAAAAAATGATAATAGTGCCAGGCACTGTGCTAAATGCTTTATGTATATTAAATCATTTAATCCTCTCAACACCTTTGTGAGATTGTTACTACTGTTATTCTCATTTTACAGATATCCTCTCAGCAGAAGTGAATCAGCTAGAAAGAATGTATTATTTTAATATGTTCCTTTTTACTTATCCATTCCACAGCCACATCATTACTTATTTATTCCCTAGCCATCCCTCTTCTAACTTTCTTAGGTCTCTTGGTTTAGGTTTTCAATGTTTCTACAGTGAACAAGAGTTGATTTTTATAGTCAATGCCATAAAAGATGTAGAACCTAGGGCCAAGTTTTCTAAAGAGATTATTACTGTCATGAAAAGGAGGGAGTGTTTGGAGTTGATAGTTCTGATTGGGCATATACAGTGAATGAACCCATGGACATTTCCTGAAGACTTTAGAATTATTCTCGACCTCATGGAGTAAATGGAAGAGCAGAAAACATAGAGAAATCGTGGTCTTTGCTGAGTATTCCTTCTTGAGGCTTGGTTTAAGTATACTTCACTTCATCATATTTAAAGAGTTTTATTCATTCAAGTATAAGGCTTTGAAGTGAGTCAAATGTTTTGACTAAGCAATTCTGCTGGATTTTCAACAATGGACTCTGGAAGTCAGTATGGGTGTGTCTTTGTGATGCAATAATTGTCTCCTATTTTGTATTATGAATATTAAAGAACATTTGCCATACTTTAGGTTTCCTCTTTATATTACTCCTCTAGAGTATATTGTGATATTAATCCATTGAGCTTTTACTGAGGGCAAGATACTGTTCTAAACTTAAGGTGGAAAAGATATTTCAGAACTGGTTTTTATCCTTGACAGATAGTCTATAGGGAGACAGTATCAAATTCTTAAATTCCTAAGGCAAAGAATGCCTGCTTATTGATGATGATCTAAAAACTTTACTCATATGGAGGTTTCTACAGTCTAGCAGACAGGGCAGACAATGCATAGCTAATTTTGAGTAAAGTGAGTTGGATGGTGAGGGATATTTAACATAGGTATAGATGTTAGTGACATTGTGTAGCTCAGTAAAATTTAACTACGAGAGGGAGTGGAAGTCCCATGATGAGTGAATTTGAAGACCCCAAAGCAGGAGAGGGTGAGGTATGCATGACAAGATGATCCAGAACCATATAGGTCAAGTTAGATTTTGGACCATATCATAAAAGTAATGGGGAGCCATTGTGGGTTTTATAAGAAAGGGATGTGGTTTTTAAGAAAGGAATGTGATAAAACTTGAATTTTAAAAGGTTATTCTGGGGTGAGCCACAGTGGCTCAGCAGGCAGAGTTCTCGCCTGCCATGCTGGAAACCCGGGTTTGATTTCTGGTGCCTGCCCATGCCCCCTCCCCCCCAAAAAAAGGGTTATTCTGATTGTAAGGTGGAGGGTGAATTGAGGATGAATATCAAAGACTTGGCAAGAGAAACTAGTAGGTTTCTTAGTGTATATTATATAGGTTTCTTAGAGGTAAATTAAATATGGTCTTGATCATAAAACATGTGCTAAGATGAGCACCTAAAAACAAGCAGTATGAGTAATCTCACTTATGAACAAAGATGCAAATATCTTAAATAAAATGTAATTCAACTTTAATATAATTATCTAGAAGTTCATGGCTAGTAATTAAGAACCACTATCACCTTTTCTCAGAATTCTGGAGGATGATAGCATATGGGAGCTTACTGAGAAAAGGGACTTTTGGAGATGTAGACTTACACATAATCAATTGCTAGAGCCTTTTTGGAGAACAGTATAGCAATATACAATGAGAGTCATAAAACTGACCACTGTTTTTGACCTAAAAATACTTATCTTCATAAAATTACTCAGTGTGGATAAAAATGAAGTACTGCATTAGATGTTTATAGATGCACTGTCACTATTTTTAATAAACAAATATGAGAAGCAGTACAAATATCTAACAAGTGAGAAGTTAAAGATAGTGTATATTAATCACAATGGAATATTTCCATTAAAATGACAAACTTGTGGACCAAGTTAATGCATTTAAGGGCCACAATACATGTAAAATGTATGCTAAAGTAATATTTTTAAAAAGATTGAAAATGACATGTCCATAATGCTATAATTATATAAAAATATATTTTTGTAGTTGTAAAAATGAGAAATATATAGAGAATTGGGGAAATTATTAAGGTGAAGTCACTATGGCTCTTGGACTCATTTTTATAAACTATGAAAAAAGACACTGGATATACCTTTGCATTTCAATCCTGATCTATGAATTATTTACTTTTTTGTAAATATGTTTAAACTGATAATATATATGTATATATTTTTGAGGGGAGTCCTAATCTGAGTCAACCCCTTCAGGGCAGGAAGTGTTCCTTCTTTCCTTCAACTGGGAATGCTTTGCCCAAGAAAGAAAATGTGTACAGGACTGTCAGGATTCTGGGACTGTTCTGCTTGCTGCCTTTTTTTTACCCCCATGGGCAGGTACCAGGAATAGAACCTGGGTCTCCAGCATGGCAGGCAAGAACTCTGCCTGCTGAGCCACCATGGCCCGCCCTTGCTGCCCTTTTTGAAACAGAAGAACAGGACACGAGGCCCTAATCATGTCATATATGAACAATAACAGAGTGTCTGCGCTTCAAATTGTATTCTGTCTGTTTCACTGGTTTTTGGGGATAATCTGAAAAAAAAATATGCTAGTGTTCACAGCTTTAATAGAAATGTGTTAATCTGAAGATTTGGTTTAGTTGGGATTAGTTTCCTAAAATTTTGGAGCACAATAATACATTGAAACTTGCTATTTATTAGCAAGGATTTAGGGTAGAGTACATTAGGGCAAAGTCTTCTGTAACTGTTTGCTAGAAGAATATCTTCTTACAGATCCTTAATGTAGAACACAGCATATATTTTATAATTGTAATCTGCGTTTCTGCAGACAGATCTGAATAATTTGCTCAGTTAATTTTAATGTTTACATGCACCAGTTAACTTTTCAAAGTGACAAAAGCCCTAACCTGCCTTCATAGAATTCAAAACAAACCGCTGGATAAGCATATGCTTGATCAGACATTTATGTGAATGAAAATCATATACACACACACATACACACACACACACACCATAAACAGTATTTTTTTTTTTTAACTTAATTGTCACTCAGAGCCGAGGCTAAATCTGGCTGGCATTCACCTTCATGAATTTAGCAGCATGACTCTGGACAAATTCATAGCACTTCTCTGCCTCAATTTCTTTGTTCAAAAATTCAAATATAAAAAAGAACACCCAGAACATCCCACACCCCTTACCCCCCAATTACTTATTTATTTGTTTGTTTGTTCTGGGTGTTCTTTTTTATTTTTATTCTTCTTCTTTTTCTTTTATGGAGTAATGAAAATATTAAAAAATTTATTGTAATGATGTATGTACAACTATATAATGATACTGTGAACCACTGATTGTACACTTTGGATGATTATAAGGTATGTGAATATATCTCAATAAAACTGCATTTAAAAAATACAAATATAACAGTAGCTACCTCATGTGCTCATTATCATTCAATCAGCTAATCCCTGCAAGTTGCTTAGCCTTTGTAGTTGTTTTGATTCAGTGTTATCTATCAGGAACTCTTTTATCCTTTAGAGATATGCTCACTTTAGGTGTAATGAATAGAAATATACAGTGCGTCTGCTCTCAATTCCTGTACCAAGTACCTTTTGACTCCACATTTCTCAGGAAATCTTGTTTTCAGTCCCACCTGCCCAATACTGATGCAAATCAACCTAGTTCCAGTCTTACTGAATTTGCTCCATATTATCCAGGAGCCCTACAGCTACAAGGCTGTCAGGTTCCCAACAGTATTTTCCCATTTTTTTGATAAAGAGGATTTAAAATAATAGAACTTGTATGACTGAAAGCAGGAATTCTGCTGAATGCAGAGCTGACTAACCTTTTTCATATCACAAAGAGTATCAAGGAGTTGGTGTTTACATTGACTTTCTGCCATGTAGAGTCTAGGTCACTTCATCTATTCCAAAGTCTGTTTGGTTTAGCATTGACTTTTAGAGCCCTATTTCTGATAGGCCAGAAGGAGATGGGTGGTAGGAAACAGCAAATCATCAACTAAGACCAGAAAATTTTAAAAATTGTACTACTTGAAAAAAAAAGAGAAGTCACTGAATTTGTTCTAGTCTAGAAAAGCAGAATTTGTTGCTTCTGTATCTCTAGGAAGCACTAGACTAGGACTCAAGGAGTGCTAGAGCAGATCAGGGAACAACATAAATGCTGCTTGCCTTTGATGAAATGAGGCAGAACTATCCTAGAATCCACAGTAGATCTTTTATTTTGTTTTGGCATTTTCCTTTTAATCTAAGTATTTTGAGTTTGGAGATAAAGAATCAGTTTCTTGGTCACTGAACATTTGCACTAAATACTTTCTCGTAAAGATTTTCCCAAAGTATTCCTCTGAAAACCCTCAGCCTTGCCCAGTGCTCAGTTATGGATGTGGCTTACATCAATTAAAACTCTTCTTGGGTAAGGTGAGGTTGCAGTGACACAGTCTTTGCTGTCGTCCCCCTAGTGGAAGGGATGTACACAAATGTCTTCTGATTTCTGTTTTCTGTTTTTATATATTCTTGCTATTTTGCTTGTTGTCTCTGCTATTTGGTCTGTTATGTTTTCTTTGTTTTTTATTTTCTCTAGCAAATAGAAGGTGTGTTTTTTCTTTCCCCTAGAATTCAAATTTTACCATACTTATTTTTTTCATTATAAAACATTTTCTGTTAATTCTTGCTCCCTTCTCATTTAAGTATGAGGAAATAAGCATGATTTTTCTTCCCCTGATATTTTCCCTCAACCATGCCTTCATTTTAGGTGCTAGTAAATTGGATTTTAGGTCCATGTAAGAATTATTAATTTTTTTTACTTAACTTTAATTTTTTTTGCTTAATTCACTGAACAATTTTTTTCTTGAATACTGACAAGCTAAAACATATATATACACACACACTGCAGATGCAATTTACTACACTGAGGTAGTATATATACCAACATCAATAGCTCTATTTTTATTTATTTATTTATTTATTACAGCTCCTGGCTAGGAATAGAGATATAGCAAATAATAAGGCCCAGTCTTTGACATTTAGAAGTTAAAATTATTGTGAAGGGAAGAAAAACTTCTCTCCTCCCCTCTCCATAGGAAGAATAGAAATTCTACTCAAGCCTCACTTCCCATGTGGGAGAATGCTAAAACAAGAAGAGTTGCTAGCCTAATTGGTATGTGCTTGGCCTTCTTCCAGCTGTGTTTCATGAGGGACCCGAGAGTCATTGTGTCAAGGACCAGGGCTCCTGCAAGTCATGTCTCCTTTCCCTAACTTCCACTTCCTGGTTATAAGCACATGTGGGCAGAAAGGAGGACATCATTCTCTCTGTTACAGTTTTCCTGTCTGCTGGTTGTTAATTCAGGCCACCCAGTGGGAAAAGAGTAAGGTTTTACCAGAGTTTTGCAGTAAGATGCCAGATATTTTTTCCCAGATAATGTAATAAAATCAATACTTTATTTCTCATTTTGTTATAGATATTTGTGTATTTACTGTATCAGTAGAGTATACGAAATCAGTAGCATATATTCTATATCAGTTAGCTTAGTAGAAAAACTAGAAAGTTAAATAGACAATGAAAATACAATATGATAATGGTGTAAAAGGAAATTATAGGGGATGCACGACATGCCTAATCTACGTTGGGTGTGGGAATCCTTTCAGGAAATAGTTTTAGCATTTGGGTCCTATTTTGTAATCATATTTATAACAATATTTAGGTTTAGTATGCTTGACTGACTTCTGTATTCATTATCAGTCTTTTACAACATGATTTTTTCATTCATGTGTCCTTGGTTGCCAGGTGTGTGTCTTTAAGTGATTTGTTTCAGAACTAGTTTGAAGTAAATTTTCTAAGTCTTTATACTTGAGAATGTCCATCTTTTAGTGTCACATTAAAATGACAACTTGAAGAGTATAAAATTCTTGGGTCATATCCTTTATCCTCTTGGATGTTGCTCTGTGGCCAGACTGATTTTTGTTACTTAGTATTTTACCTCTTTTGCTGTTTGTGTATTTGTCAGCTTATTTCTTTATGATTAAAGTCCAGTAAATTCACTGGGATATATATCCAGGCATTGGTTTCTTTTTATTGTTTTGCTTGTTGTATAATGAGTCTTTCTAATCTGTATATCAGTTCTTTCTACTGCTTACAATTTTTAAAATTATTTTTTTCTTAATTTCTTTCCTATTCTGTTTTCTTCTTCATGGATTAAAATAATCTGTATGTTATAATAACTTTATTATCCCTATCATGTCCTTTGAGTCCTTTCTTCTGCATCCAGAGGAACCTTCTGAAAACAAATGGCTAATTCAATTTTTTTTCCAATATGGTTTCCTTACTTCACTATGTAGAGCCGATTGTAGCTTTGGCTTTACATTTTTTACCTCTTTTACTATTTCTTGTATCATCTAGCTTATTTTAAAACACCATTTCCCACACAACTAAAACTTTTTTCTGTTTTGTTTCTTATATTTTTATTTCTCGTTTTCCACAGAGAATCTATCATTCCTTGAATTTTATTGAAAATATTAAAATTTTCTTCTGTTGTTAAATAATTTCTCTCATTTTTTATTAGAGAAAATGTTTATTCTTTTAAGTTATGAAATTGTTCACATCTTTCATGTTTCTTTCCTTAGTTTTCTTTAAAACTGTGTACTTACCCTGGAAAGAAAGGTCTATGCAGACCTGGGCAGGTTCTTACATCATTAACAATTAAAGTGTTCTGCACACCCACGGCATTTGCTCTTTAGGGAGCTGGTTAGAAATGCAAAATCCCTGGACTTACTGATTCAGAATCTATGTTTTCAGAAGATACCCATGTGATTGATATGCAAGTTAAAGTAACTCTAATTCTATTAGAGAAATTGTAAGTCTATTAGAATACTCATAATTCTCAAGTTTGAGAGATGATGGACTCTGTCTCCCAATTTTTGGTATGTTGGTCTTATTGTCTGAGAAAGCATCTCCTAGACCCATTTGATTATCTGTTTGGTTATCTTTTTATAAAGAAGCAATGTGCAGTTCCCCTTTTGCCATAAAAAATGGGGAGGGGGTAGAATCAATCTTATAGAGGTTTTATGAGGAAAAACACCAATCCTATGGCTTTTCCAGCTCATCTTCTTCCTGCTGACAACTTCTCACCCTGAGAGGTAAAGCCTTATCTCTTAGCTATTTTAACCTCAAGCCATGTATTGTTCCTGTAAATTATAGTCCTAAAATGTCCTTATCCTTGTTTAAGTAGTAGGGATTCCTCCTGAAATCTGACAGATAAATTTCCTAGTTTCCAATGAGGTTGAAACTTATCACTTATTACTTTATTTTCATGAGAATTACAATGCAAACATAAGGAAGGGCAAATCAGGCATTGTTAATATTCTCCATCATTACCTTCAAGGTCTTCACTCTAAAAATGCAGGAGCCAAATGACCATTTTTTGGAATGCTACATGAAGAATTCCTCACCAAGTGGAATCTTGCATGGATGACTGAGAAATCCTCCCACCCCAACATATTGTGATTCCATAGTTCTTTTGTTGTATGTAATCCAGTTTATGAACTTCTCCCTAACTTGGAATCATGTGTAGATCTATAAATGCATATAGATCTTTCCAAACATTTAGCTATAAATGCTGTTTTCATCTCATATTGTGACTTTCTTGGAAAGATTCCTCTCAGTCCTTTTGTAATTATTTAAAGTGTTAAATCAGTCCTGGTATTTAGTTTATAGTTTTTATCATTACCTTAATTTATATCCCTATAAATTTAAGTTTTTTAATTCCATTTTACGGTTGAGCTAAAAGGACACCAAAGAGAATAAACAGCTTGCTCAATATGATTTAGATGATAAATGAAGAGCCTTAATTACTTATTGGCTCCGTGACCTTCTCAAGTGACTAGCCTCTTTGTGTCAGTTTCCTCATTTGTCAAAAGGACATTATAATACCTTACTTCAAATAGTTCTTGTGAAGATTGAATAGGTCAGTGTATGTTGAAGCTTCTAGAACAGTGTCTAAAAAATGGTAAGTGTTCATTAATTGTTTATTCCTTCTTCTTCTCCAGCTTTTGTTTCTCAGGTACAGCTCTTACCTTCCTGACTCTACTGGCTCTGCCCTCTTTGCCACTATTCTCAATCTATTGCAAAGGTACCCATTCAATTTAGACTAAAAATTAGTCACCCAGCCACACATGCAAAAAAAACCTTAATTACTCTTGTGTGTATAAAGATGCTTGTCATAGTATTGTTTATATTGAGGAAAAACTTGGAACAACCTACATGTTCAACAACAGAGCATTGATTAAATAAATTATGGTCCATGCTTCACAGAGCTGTAATGAGGATTGAGTTAATATTTTTTAAAGCATTTAGAACATCGTAAACACTGTGTGCTTTTAAAAAGTGGTTATACTCATTCTACAGGATATGATTCACCCGTTAGAAATGATAATACAAATCTACATTTATTACATTTTAATTGTTCACAATATATTGTTAAGACAGAAAATAGGTCATGACACATTATCTATGATATCACTAAAAAAAATGTTTGGAAGGATATAATGTATCAAAATTTTAAGTTAATTTAAATTTAAAAGAAAATACAGAGCCAGAAATACAGCCTGAATTTTCTAATCCCTTACTTCCTGGCAGTAACTAAGACTTTGGTTATATATGACTTTGAGAGATTTATTTAAATGGTGAGGATTTTCAAAGATTCACTCTTTGCCCTCAGCTACTCTTGGCCCTTGTGGACCAAGTCTTCAAAGTCAATCTAGAATCAAACTGATTTGGTCTGCCGAGTTGGAAATTAAGAAGCTTATGGGTAAATTGGCAGGTGGCACCTTGCTTAACTAATCTTGGGTGGGAATGTTTAGATATCACTAACAGATTAAAATTTTCCTTAAAGAATTCCTCTTTTCTATGAAAATATATTTGGGGAGATTAATTCCACTTATACCTCATAGGGTGTCATAAGGATTAAATGATTTGCTATACATAAAGCACTTGGAAGAGTACCTAAAATATAATAAGACCTATTTGTGTTCCTAAGTGTCATTTTTGTTTTTGTTTGAGCCATACAGCACTTAACTGAGCAGAAGTTATAATGAATTATCTATTACCCTATGTTACTCAACTAAAATGCAGGGAGAAATGGCATTCCCCCTCCCAGTAGTTTTGACTAAATATCAAAAGAAGTTTGATTTTAAAAAGAAATGGAAATTTTGAGAAAAGTAATTCTTAGGTAAGTCTCTAGTTTGCTAGCTGCCAGATGCAATATACCAGAAAAGGAATGGCTTTTAAGAAGGGGAATTTAATAGGTTGCAAGTATACAACTCTAAAGCTGAGAAAATGTCCCAGTTAAAGCAAGTCTATAGAAATGTCCAATCTAAGGCATCCAGGGAAAGATACCATGGTTCAAGAATGCTGATGAAGTTCAAGGTTTCTCTCTCAAGTGGAAGGTCACATGGTGAACATGGTCAGAGTTTCTTTCTCATCTGGAAAGGTACATGGTGAATATGGTCAGTGTTCTGCTCTCATCTGGAAGGCCACATGGTGAACACAGCGTTATCTGCTAGCTTCTTCTCCTGGCTTTCTGTTTCATGAAGCTCCCCAGGAGGCATTTTCCTTCTTCATCTCCAAATGTCACTGGCTGGTAGACTCTGCTTCTTATGGCGTTGTCATTTTGCTCTACTCTCTCTGACTCTCTTTCATTCTTCAAAATGTTTCCTCTTTTATAGGACTTCAGAAACTAATCAAGACCCACCCAAATGGGTAGAGACATGCCTCCAGCTAATCCAGTTTAATATGCATTCTTGATTAAGTCACATCTCCAGGGAGATGATCTAATTACAGTTTCAGGCACACAATACTGAATCAGGATTAGAAGAAATGGCTGCCTTTACAAAATGGGATTAGGATTAAAACATGGCTTTTCTAGAGTCCATACATCCTTTCAAACCAGCACAGGTAGTTTTATACTTTCACGGTTGTATTGCATAAATAAGACTATTTGTTGAATAAATGCATGAATGAGTGAGGATCTCCTTAAAGAAAGAGAGAAATTACTGCTATTTGTAACTCTTATCCTACTTTATGACTATATTTGTTGGTAGAGAAATAAGAACCCCTCCAACTTTGTAAGGCTTGAGATATAATTGGTCATTTTGTATTTTCTCTTTAATAAATATGTGTTTTTTTGTTTAATTCAGTGGAAATCAATAAAGAAGGGAAGTTAAAAAGATCTGATTAGGATTGTTGTGCTAGGGTAATGGGCCAATTTTTCATATTCCACATGGGCCAATTTTTCATATACCTTCCAGGCCTAACGTTTATCAGTTTTTAAAGAACAAAGAAGACTTTTAGCCTGTCTTGGGGACAGCAGAATGTGAAGTGGAATTACATGAGAGGGTAGCATAAAGACAGCCTAAGAGACTTGTGGTATACCACAAAGCAAACCAAAATACATATGGAAGGCCAAGAAGGAGAGAAGAGAGAATTTTATAATTACTTACTAAATTTGATAAAAGACATGAATCTGCATATCCAAGAAACTCAGTGACTCCAAGAATAAATACAAAGAAATCCACACGAGACATGTTTTAATGAAACTGTCAAATGCTAAAGGCAAAGAGAGAATTTTGAAGGCAGCAGAGAAGCAACTCATAATGTACAAGGGATCCTTAATAAGATTAAAAATCAGTTCATCATCAGAAACCAGATTGACCAGAAGGCATATTTAAAATGTTGAAGGAAAAAGACTGTCAACCAAGACTTCTCTGTCTGGCAAAACTGAAGGACAAATTAGGATATTCTCAAAAAAAAAAAAAAAGCTGTGTGAGTTAGTCACTAGTAGACCTGCTTTACAAGAATTGTTGTAGGGAATTCTTCAGGCCAAATGAAGGAACACTAGACAGTAACTTGAAGCCATTCAACGAAATCAAGAAGTCTAATAAAGATAATGCATAAGTAAATATAAAAGTTAATATTATTTCATTTTTGGATTGTCACTCCTCTTTTTGTTTCCTATGTGATTTAAAATACAAATGTATAAAATAGTAATTACAAATAATGTTGAGATACATAATATAAAAAGATATAATTTGTGAAAACAACAAAGGTGAGGACAGAGCTAGATAGCAGCAGAGTTTCTGTAAGCTGTTTAGCCAAGTTGATGTGGTGGTTGATACTGTACATACCCCAGAAAACATGTTTTTAAATTTAATCCATTCCTGTGGATGTAAACCCATTGTAAGTGGGACATCTTGATGAGGTTGCTGCAGTTAAGGTGTGCATGACCCAGCCAGTCAGGATGGGTTTTAATCCTGTTACTGGAGTCCTTAATAAGCAGAATGAATTCAAACACGAGAGAGGGAAAGCAAGCCACAGGAAAAAGGAAGCTGAAATCAACAAAACCTGGAAGAGAAGGAAGAGACCAGAAGATGTTGCCATGTGCATTGCCAGGTGACAGAGAAATGAAGGATTGCTGGTAGCCAGCCTAGAGTCCACCATCTTTGGGGAGAAAGCATCATCTTGATTTGGACTTTTACTGAACTTCAAACCATGAGCAAATTAATTCCCATTGTTTAAGCCAAACCATTTCATGGAATTTGCTAAGCAGCCTAGAAAACTAGAACAGTTGATATAAATTCAAACTAAATTGTTATAAATATAGGATGTTACAGTAAACACGTTGGTAACCACTGATAAAATATCTTTAAAAATATATACAGAAAAGGAAATTAAAAGAGAATCAAAAGAGTGCCCTATGAAAAAAATCAATTAAACACGAAAGAAGGACATATTGGAGGAAATGAGGAACAAAAAAGATATAAGGCATATAGAAAACAAATAGCAAAATTGCATAAGTAATTCCTTATCAGTAATTACTTAAATGTAAATGGATTAAACTCGCACAGAGAATTTTTTAAAAAAAAACAAATTAGTTCTTTGAAGAGGTCAACAAAATTGACAAACCTTTAGTGACACTGATTAAAAAAAAGGCGGAAGGCATAAATAAGTAAAATTGAATGAAATGGGGGCAATACTACTGAGCTTGCAAAAATCAAAAGGATTATAAAAGAATACCATGAACAACTGTACATCAGCAAATTAGATAACCAAATGAAATGGAAAAATTCCTAGAAAGACACAAACTACCAAACTGACTCAAGAAAATAAACTGAACAAACTTATAAAAAGTAAAAAAATTGAATCAGTAATCAAACAACAACAAAAAAGTCAAATCTTTCTCAAATGCTTCCAAAATATACAAAAGGAAGCGCTTCCTAATTCACTCTATAAAGCCAGCGTTACACTGATACCAATGCTAGACAAAGATACCACAAGAAAACTACAGACCAAAATACCTTATTATAAATATAGATGCAAAAATACTCAACAAAATACTAACAAACCAAATTCAATAACATACAAAAAAGACCACAGCCAAGTGCAATTTGTCCCAGAAATGTAAGGATGACTCAACATAAGAAAATCAATATACTACACCACACTAATAAATAAAGGATAAAAACTACACTATCATCTCAACTGACAAAAAAAAAGCCTAAAGCTATTTGAGAAAAACCAACAATATTTAATGACTGAAAACACCTAGAAAATTAAGAATATCCTTATTTGATGAAAGGCATTGGTGAAAAACCCAAAGTTAATGTCACACTCCATATTGAAAGACAGGAAACATCACCCCCAATCCCAGGTTCAGAACAAGGCAAGGACGCCTGCTTTCTTGACTGCAATTCAGCATTGTACTGGAAATTCCAGCCAGAGCAATCAGGCAAGAAAAACAAATATAAGTTATCCAAATTGTAAAGAAAGAAGTAACATGTCTCTATTGGCAGATTCCATGATCATATAAATAGAAAACCCTGAGGAGTGCTCAAAAAAACTATTATAGCTAATAAAATGAGTTGAACAAAGTTGTTGGTAAAAGATCGGTATACAAAATTGGTTATATTTCTATATATTAGCAACAAACTATCCAAAATTAAATTAAGAAAACAATTCTAGTTACAATAACATTCAAAAGAATAAAATACTTAGGTATAAATTTAACTGAGGGAGATACAAGGCTTATATCCTAAAAACTACAAAGCATCATAGAATAACCATATGTGAGAATAACCAAAAAAACTTTTTAATAATAGTAGCTAACATATTTGAATATTTACCATATGTCAGGTACTGTTTTAAGTACTTTGCATGTATTTACTCTTTAGTCCTCCTAATAATATAATGTAGGAACTACTGGTATCACCATCACCATTTTTCATATAATATCCTTTAGAAAAGCACAGAGAAATTAAGTCACTTGCCCAAGGTCATCCAACTAGTAAATGACAGAGCTAAGATTTAAACAGAGTCTAATTTCAGAGGCTCTGTTCTTAACTATTATGCCACCACTTGAATTCTGAGGGATAATTTGTACTACTCTATCAAAACTTTATATAAAACTATAATTTAAAAATTATGATTTTAGTTGAAGAATAAAAAATATGCACAGAAAAAGACCCATAGGAATTTAGCTTATAACAAAGGGGCGATATTAAATCAGTCATGAAAAACTCTAGTGAATGATGCCAAAGCAATTTGCTATATCTCTGGGGTAAAACTTAAGCTAGATCCCATAAATGAATTCCAAGTATATTAAAAGACCTAAACATAAGAAGAGATTAAAGGAAAAAGAGAAGAATATTTTGATGCTGTCAGGGTGGGGAAGGCCTTCCTAACTAAAATACAAAATTGAAAGCCATAAAATAAATGATTGACAAAATTTAAGACTAATATTATAGAAGACAGCATAAACAAAGTTAAAAGAAATCACAGTTTATGAGAAAATATTGGCAATTTCTGTAATGGGACAGTGATTAATAACCAAAATATATAAAGAACTTCAAGGACTCAATAAGAAAAAAATGGCTAACAACCCAGTAGAAAAATGATTAAATAATATCAATAGGTAATTTAAAAAATAAGAACTAAAAATGTACCCCCCAAATGGAAATATACTTACTTTTTATAATCAAATCAAATACTAATCAAATTCAAATAATAAATATGGTATCATTTTTCTGATTGTTATTATCTACTGTTGGGCAAAGGAGTGAAGAAACTAACACTATTTGAAACTATTAGTGAGGATATAATTTGGAGCAGCATTTTTTAGGACATTTTTGGTAGTAGCTATCAATATTTTAAATATAACTTCTATTGACCTCCTGTAATTTTAATTTCACCTCTAAAAGTCTTTTCTAAAGAAATGCTCTTATATAGATACAAGTATATAAGTCTGAAATGTTCATTATATTATTGTGTCTAAGGGTGAAAAAATAGAACTTGAGGGCGGGCCACGGTGGCTTACCAGGCAAGAATGCTCGCCTGCCATGCCAGAGGACCTGGGTTCAATTCCCGGTGCCTGCCCATGTTAAAAAAAAAAAAAAATAGAACTTAAATATCCATTAGTGGAAGAATAACTAAATTTTGGGGCATTCGTGCTATGGAATACTATATATCCTTTCAAAAGAGTAAGGCAGATATATGTATCACCTGAAAAGATGTCCAGGACATATTAACAGTACTTAAAGTAAAATCCCATCTGTATCTATAATGCATATCTAGATAGATAGATAGATAGATAGATAGATAGATAGATAGATAATTAAGCTGGTAGTTAAATCACTTTCCTCTGAAGAATAGAGGAGGGGAGTTTCAGTAGGAAAGAAAGAAGGACTTTCAACTTTTATTTGATAGCTTTCTATATTATTTAACTTATGAGAATGTGTTCATATATCACTTACATACTTTTTCAAAGTATAATGAATTATAAAGGTTGAATTTAGAGGTGAAAAACCCCTATTAAGATAATTTTGTTCACCCCTTGTCTTCCTTTTAGCCTCTGTGGAGTAATAAAAGAGAATGATTTTCTTTTCACGTGAATGCAACCCATCTTCCTTAGAGAATTTAGTTCACAAGCAGAAACTGAAGAAGAAAACAGAAGAATATTCTTATGTTTATCCTGCGTTTCCCTTTGCCTAATTTTATCCCATCACACCTAGTTAATTTTAGTCTCCTGAGATGTTTTACTCTTCTCTCTTCCTTGATAGTCATGTTCTTTAGATACCTAGAGAATAGTCATATGATTGTGTCTTTTCTATTTCCGTTTTAAAAGCATTATTGAAACACCTAAAGCACTTTTTGGAAGCAGGCAAAACAGAGAAATAATCATAATGAATAATGACATCTTTATCAGCTCTACTCTCTGCCTATCATCTAAATGTATGCAAGATACATAAGAAATTCTCAGTAAACACTGACTGAATTATTTTTATCTAAATGTTTGGGGAGTTCTTTAGATTCCCCCTTCTTTCCTGTCCATTTATTTTATTAGGAGAGCTATAGCAGTGTTATTAGAAAAGCCAAGGAAATTTGACCCTCTGATTTTTGGCAGCTCAGAAGGCTTTTCCTCTGAATCTGAAAGATGTGTCTTTTAATATTCAGTACTTTAAGATGATATACTAATTTATTCAGAAGCAAATAGGACTTTTAATATGTATTAATGCCATTTAAAATATAGATATGGATGTTCAGGATCCTCTTATGGTTCTCTTGCTGTGTACCCTCCAACAAATACCTAACCACTGTAATCCTTGAGTTCATCTTTAAAGGGTACCTTTGTATTTATTTTTCTAAGAAATTATGAAGCATGATTCTTATTGGAAATGCTCCTTATTAATACTTAACTTGTCTAAGTACAGTCTCTTTCAGTGTATTCTGAAGAAAAATACATATACTGTATGTCTGCTTTTCTCTACTTAATTTGCTTTATATTCAATCATCTAATCTGTTATAAAATAAATTTATTAAAAGGAACTTCAAGATGTTACCTGGTCTGATGATCAGCTTTTGGCCAGCCGATGCTTCAAGAACTCAGGACAGCATCCTTTTCTCTGCTTGAAATATAGAAAGATGTAAACTTATCTCCCCTTTTCAGACATTCAGCCTGAGACCCATGATATTCAGGAAGTTCTTTAAGCCATGTTCCATTTCTTACTGTTTTTAGTTTAAAATTAAATTTGGTGCTCCTTAAATATATGAACAGCTCAGCATCTATTCATATGGACACTCCTTAGACGTAAGGGACAATTTTTTTCCTAGTTTGTAATTTTAAAAAATATATTTTTATTGACAAATCTTCTCATATATACAGTTCATATATGACTATAATCAGTGACTCCGAATATCATCACATAGTTGTGTATTCATCACCATAATCATTTTTAGAACATTTATATCACTCCAGAAAAGGAAATAAAAATAAAAAAATTCATACATCCCATACCCCTTACCCCTCTTGAGGGACAATTTTAACATACTCATTAATCATATTATTTAGTGCTGCGTAATAAATTACCCAAAAACTTGGTGGCATAAAATAACATGTATTAATTATCTTATAGTTGTGTATGTCAGGAATGTCTCAGCCATGTTCTCTGGCCCAGGTTATTCCATAGGCTGCTGTTCTGGTTTGCTAGCTGCTGGAATGCAACACACCAGAGACGGATTGGCTTTTAATAAAAGGGGATTTATTTTGTTGGTTCTTCAGAGGAAAGGCAGCTAATTTTCCACTGAGGTTCTTTCTTACGTGGAAGGCATAGGATGGTCTCTGCTGGTCTTCTCTCCAGGCCCCTGGGTTCCAACAACTTTCCCCAGGGTAACTTCTTTCTGCATCTCCAAAGGCCTGGGCTGAGCTGCAAGTGCCGAGATGAGGAATGCTGAGCTGCTTAGGCTGTGCTACGTTGCGTTCTCTCATTTAAGCACCAGCCAATTAAGTCAAACGTCACTCATTGCAGCAGACACGCCTCCTAGCTGACTGCAGATGTAATTGGCAACAGATGAGGTTCATGTACCGTTGGCCTATGCCCGCAGCAACAAGACTAGGTATGCTCACCTGGCCAAGTTGACAACTGAATCTAACTAACACAGCTGCAGTCATTTCAAGGATCAACTGGGAAGGATCAAATCTAAGCTTACTCACCTGGTTGTTCGAGGATTTGGTTCCTTACAGGTTGTTGGACTATAAATTCCTTGAAAGCTGTTGGTCACAGACCTTCCTCAGTTCTTTACTACATGGACCTCTCCATACAGCATCTCCCAATATGGTAGCTGGCTTCCATTAGAGTGAGGAATGAGCAAGAGAGAGTATTATAGCAAGATGGAAGTCATAGTCTCTTGGTAAATAATCACAGTAGTGTTGTTCTATCACTTCTGCCATAGTCTATACTTTCTTTCTAGACTGGTTAAGGAAGATGCTTACACCCTACCTCTTGACATGTTCAAACACATTATGGCAAGAATCCAATTATTTCTTACAAAAATAAAAACTTTACCTACAGGTAGTTAGAGATTTAAGATAGCAGAATTGTCACCTGGGGCCAAGATGCAAACTAAGGATTCATTCAGCAAGTCACCTGACAGACTCAAAACCAAATATTCCCCAAGTCTTTTTCTTCTCTCTTGATGCCTAAAAGGTTGGAATAAAAGAGAACATGACTCACATTTCCTGAGAAGTTTTGGCTTATAGAAATGGTTGAACATCTTTGTTGCAGACTAGGTCAATGCATGTTTAAAGCCAGACATATTTTCCTCCAGCAGAAATTATCATTTGTAATGACCAACCAGCCAGTAGCAGAACTAGTTATTACCATTGGATCACAAAATCGGAAAATGAGCATATGAAACAAAGCAGCAAATCAGATCATGTTTTGTTTAGGAATGGACTTCTTGAGGTAACAAAGCAACAGAATCCCTTTTCCACTAGGTCCTGCTAAAGTTTACCAATCTTAGGAGATTTGGATGGCAGTTTGTTAGGGAGGAAAGTGATCTTAACTATCTTTGAGGGAGATTCTGCAATCTAGAATGCACTAGAAACTGCATTCCAATGTTATCAGCCTTCAGTTGAAGCTACTTCTTATTTTTCTGTCCTTCATTGAGCTGGCAAACCATTCAAAACCATCACTACATTAAAATTTTTGTAGCACAATTAGAAATGGACACATGTATCAGTGTGTGTATATATACAGAGAGAGTTATGGTCATACATTATTAGGGAACTTTCTTCTCAGCCTTTTCTTTTCAAAGGATAAAATCTCCCCAAATGTTTTAACCTTGTCTAGAGCCTGTGTGCCCTCTCTTAAACCTTGTAGTTTAAGGTATTCTTTGACTTTTTCCATCTCCATGTTTCTGATGACCTTAATTTCAGGTATTTTAATGGATATTTTATATAAAAATGAGTTTACATATTTTTACATGCTTTTTTACAACCCCTCACTCAAATCTTGCATTTCTTAGCAGATAGAGTGGGGTTACTAGATGACATTTTTAGGATATGGGTCCTAGAGGCATCCTCAAATAAGTAAAGAGATACAATATACCTGTTATTTGGCTTGCTATTGCTGCCTGAATGCAATATATCAGAAATGGATTGGCTTTTACAAAGGGGATTTATTAGGTTACAAATTTACAGTTCTAAGGCCATGAAAATGTCCAGATTAAGACATCAACCAGAGGATATCTTCACTGAAGAAAGGCCAATCAAGTCTGGGGCTTCTCTGGCACAGGGGAAACCATCTGGCAATGTCTGCTGACCCTTTGTGCTCAAGTTCCATTACTTTGAGCTCCTGGTTCCAGTGGCCTCCTCCTCCGTCTCCAAGCATCTACAAATATGTTACTTGGTTTCATCTCTCTGCTCTCTGTGTTGGCTCTCTCAGCATCTCGAAAACATCTTTATCTGGTCTGTTAAAGAACTCCAGTAAACTGATTAAGACTAGCCCTGAGTGGGTGAGGTCACATCTCCATGAAGCAACCTAATCAAAGGGTCCCTCTCACAAATGGGTGAGTCATATTTCCATAGAAACCTAATCCAGAGGTTCCACCCACAGTTGAGTGGGTCAGATCTCTATGGAAACAACCTAATCAAGAGGCCCCATGCATAATAAGTCTGCAATCACAAGACTAGATTAGAAGAAAATGGTTTTTCTGGGGTACATAACAGTTTAAAACTAGCATAACCTGAAAGCATTTATTCCCAGGAAAGCCTAATTACCACTTTCTAGCAGGTATCTTTTTTTTTTTCTTTTTCAGTTCTTACAATTGAAATAAAAAGAAAAACTATTAATACCTAATAGGTATATTGCTACTGGGAAGCTTGCAGTAAATTTAAGAGAGATAAAGAAGGAGGCAAACAGTATTAAAAACCAAGAATATTTGATCTGAAAATGAAAGGAAATTTCCTTGTTCCTATTTTAGGTGGTAAATTTTAAATGGTCCTGGCTGTACCTGTAGTTGTGGTGAACACTGGTCCTGCAGGTTATGCTGCATCTTTGTCTGAATTTATTTGGTGCCCCAAAACTCTACTTCTCCTGTTACTGACTTTTTTTAATCTCTCCCCCTTCTCCTGCCACCTGGAAGGCCCACATCTGCTATGACTTCTCTTACAATTCCAGTTTGTTGAAAATGATAGCCATACCCATTAAAATCATTGAAGGCCTCATCCATATCACTATCTTATAAGTTAACCTTAGAACTTCTGTGTATTCCTTCTCCAGTGAAGTTCAGAAGCAGACAAGATTGACGTTATTAACTTTGCTTTGTAGAGTTTTTGGAGAAAAACTCCAGCTTGGGTTTATCATAATTACTCATAGTCAAAGAACCTTTGAGATTCATTCCAAAGTGAGGCCCTATTGTTACCACATTCATCAGAGCCCCATAGAACATGAGAGAAACTCTTAGGCTTGCTTTCATATTACAGATAAACCAAATTTTCTACCCAATAGAATGAGTGTGCCCAATAGAATCTCGGAGATCATGTTCTTTAATGAGTATAGATTTGGGTCTACTGGTTTAAAGATACTAATCAAAGTTCTAGTTTTACCTTCTTTTGTATCACAAATAAATAATAAATCTTTTCTGAATATATGGTCCAGTCTTTTATAAGAGGAATTCAGAATTGAGAACATGGAGCTGTACTTCTCATTTTATATATTATCATCTAACATTAGAAAAAGATTTGACTCCTGGATAGTCTCCAGAATTTTCAGAAAAGAAAGCTCATGCCCTTGTGACTAAGTAAGGAGTCAGCACCAGTAGCATGTATTACAAGCTGAGAGAATGAGCAAGAACATTGACACATAAGCCAATGCTCAAATACCAACCTTTCAGTTTTATAAACCAGGCACTGTTAACCAACCCTATTCTTCAGTGTGCATAACCCCATTTCTGATCCACAGCTAGAGAGCAGGCTGATGTGAAGTTCCTAAGTATCCAATTATCCCTTCTTAATCATTCATTCATCTAAGGCAACATCGATGACTTAACCTTTATCATAAGCCTACCACTGTTGTCCCTTTCTCTGACGTTAACCAGTAGGATAAATTGAAAAGCTATTACTCCCAATAAGGGATCTTCTAATCTCTGCCCACGTTGTGACCACACAATGCTTTGCTTCATTTCAAGTCATCTTGCCTTCTGCCTTAGTATAAGAGCATAAGTACTAGCCAGGGGATAAGAAGAAGGATAACCAATTTTGTGTACCTCCAAAAGCAGCAACTAATAAACCGAGTTCTGGCAAAGATGCAGAGCAACTATATCCCTCATATATTGATTGTTGGTGGGAATATAAATTGGTACTGTCATTCTGAAAAACAACTTGGCAATTTCTTACAATATTAAATATGCTCTTACCATACAATCCAGCAATCACACTCTTGGACTTTTATCCTAGAGAAATAAAAACTTATGTTTACACAAAAAAACTGTACACAAATGTTCATAGCAGCTCTATGTGTAATAGCTAGAACTGGAACCAATCCTAATGTCCTTCGGACAGTAAATGGATAAACAAACTGTGCTATATGCATACAATAAAATACTATTCAGCAACAGAAAGAATTGAACTAATGATATAAACAAAAGCTTCGGCGATTCTCAAGGGCATTATGCTGAGTTTAAAAAGCCAGTCTGAAAGGACTACATACCATATAATTTCATTTATATAGCATTCTCTAAATGAGAAAATTATAGTGATGGAGAACAGATCAGTGATTGTCCAGAGTTTAGGGTTGGGAAGGAGGGTGTGACCATTAAGAGGTAATTAAAACAAAGTTGTTTCTTTGTGCTGATGGAACAGTGATTGTGGTGATAGTTACACAAATCTACACATGATGAATTTCATAGAATTGTATACATCACGCACCCACACACAAAAGAGCACATGTGAAAACTGGTGAAATCCAAATAAGGTCTATACCTGAGTTTGTATTATATCAACTCAGTTTCTTGGTTTTGACAACGTACTATGATTACGTAAGATATAATGTTTTGGAGAAACTGTTTGAAGGGTACACAGAAACTCTTATGCTATTTTTGCAACTCCTTGTGAGTCTATTTCAAATTAAAAATTATGTTTAAAAAAAAAAGCAGTAACTTTTTACAACAGAGGAATAGCTGCCCAATTTTTCTGATAAATCTAGACTAGTAGTTCTCAAAGCTGGCAGATCATCAGGTTCATTTAAAGAGCTTTTAAAATATATTCACTTCTGGACTTCCCCACCATAGTCATACTGGATCAAAACCTCTGGAAATGAAGTCAAAGACTATTTTCAGAAAGCTACCCAAGGTTGGGAAACACTGTTAGAGAATCTGGTTTTTGAGCCAGGGGTAGGAGTAGAAAAGACTGGTGGGTCTGCTCTGTATGAACAAATTCTGTTGTGATTCTCAGTTCTGCTCCAGTCTTGTTAGTGTGAAAATCTGTCTGAAGTCTGGCAATCCATTTATTTTCAGTTTCAACACTAAAAGTTTTTACTTTTTTTCTGTGTGTTCATATGTAGTTCAGTGGGAAGTTTCTTGAGGCTATCTAGTTAGCATTAAACAATTGCCAATTTAAGCCAGAAGCAGGGCAGTAGTACTTTTACAGATAAGCCTTGTCTTTACCTCATCTGTGACTTGCTTCCAGCTTTTGCAGAATTCCACTTTTCTTGACAAAGGTTTTCACATTGATGTGGCATCAACATAAATCACATTTCTCCCAAGATTGACTAGTGAGTGGAAGATATCCAAGACATACCACAGTGAAGACATCAGTTAGAGAAATTACATCCAAAACCTGAAAACAGCTGTCACTGAAGTTTTTGTTTATGAAAATTAGTAAAGCTCTTCCCTCTCAGCCACTGACATCCCTGATTTATTGTTTCTCTGCTGAAAATTATCCAAAGATGTTTTCAGACATTAACTGGTGAAAGCCACATTTATTGAAAGTGTAGGAAAATGTAAAGAGTCATTATATTTATGAATTTCTCAGTTGGACATGGCAATCTTTTCAATAGCTATAGTTGACCAAGTTCTTTTGTGCATATGAAAAATCAGTTGTGCAGATTTGAATATGACTCAGGGCTCTACGGTACAGTTATCTTATACTGTGGTGCAAGGATCACTGGACCAATTGTCAGGAAATTTAGTGTTGATCCTGATGCTGACTGTAAATAAAATTGCGTCCTTGGTCAATTCACTTAACTGTTCTGGGCCTCAGTTTCCTTATCTGAAAAATTTGGAAACAGAGAATAGACTAAATTAGCATTTTCAAACATTTATTGCTTGTGAAATTTACAGTAAACATAAGCTCATCATGATCACACTCCCTTCAGGATTTTAAAATAACATCATTTTTCTTGGCATATGATGAAGCTAATGAAGATAAAAATTCAGATTTTGCATATTTATATTAAAATTATAAAGTTCATTTCAATGTAATATTTATAGATACTAATTAAATAAGTTTTACCTTTTCCATATAAAATGATACATAGTATATAATTTCTTTTAACCTAATTATTTCTACATAATTTATTGACTAATCCAAATGTAATATTTTATAGAAGGTGGTTACAGATACAGAGCTAAAATCTACTTATATGACTTACTTTGCAAAATTCTTAATTTTGAACATTACAAAACTAATTTGGTTTTATAATTTTCAAGTTTTTTCAAGCTTTGTTTCTAAATAAAATAAAGATATTTACTGCTAGAAAGTGCAAATATTTCTCTAAAAAGTGGCAATATGAATATTAAATCCTAATGAATAAAAAGTCAAATTGAATATAAGCATATTCTTTCTTTTTAAATACCAGTTTCTGAAAAACTAAGGATAATTCTATGTGCATTGTAAGGATTTTAACCACTGAATGTAACTTAAGTCTGGTGAGCATCATCTTAAGATCTGTTTACAAAATTATAGTCACTTTTATGCTCTTCATTTATTTTTATTTTTTAGTGTTCCTTATTCTGCCTTTAATCAACAGTATTTAAGGGGTGGGGGTGGGGAGGCAGGTGCATGGCCCAGGAATCGAGCCCATGGACAGGAAGCATTCTACAACTGAACCACCTGTGCACCCAAATCAACAGTATCTTATAGGCAAAACTTAAACAATATATGAATAAAAAGAAAGCATTTTCAAGTTGTGTACTGGTAAAAACACACACACACACACACACACACACACACACACACACACATATCACAGCACCTACCTGTGTTCAGCTGAGTGGAAAACCAACTAAATGACTGGGTCATGAGCACGTTCTTCTCAATTCCATTGGCTGCTACTCATGGCTTAATCCATAACCACTCAGAGGATCTCAAGCAGTGCAGATTTAAAAGGGAAAAAATAAATATTCCATTTACTGATCTTTTAAAGTTTTTTGTTGTAGAACAGAAAAATCTATAGATCATAATTATGCAGCTTTATGTATTTTCACACAGTGAATGCACCTATAACACTACTAGCTCAATCAAAAATTAGAGCACCAGCATCCACAGAAGCCTCCTTGTAGCTTCCCAATCCCTAACACCTCCCACCCAAAAGTAATTACTATCTTGATTTCTGTCACCATTGATTGGTTTGTCCTGTATATGAATGAGATCATGGAGTATGTACTCTTTTATGTCTGATTTATTTCATTAAACATTGTATTTATGATATTCATTCTTACTGTTTCATGAAGCAGTAGTTTATTCTTTCTCATTGCTATAAAGTCTTCCATTAAATGAATATACTACAGTTTATTTATCTGCTTGACAGTTGATGGACATTTTGGTTGTGTCCAGGTTGGGGTTATTTCAAATAGTGCTCCCTTGAACAGCCTTGTATGCATCCTTTTGTTTAATATTATGTACCCATATCACTGGCTGTATACTTAGAATAGGAATTGCTGGTCATGGAATAGTTGAATGATGGTTTTAAAAGATACTACTGGGTTTACAAAGTAATTGGAAAAGTGCAGTGATAATTCAAGATGCTCCAGATCCTCAACAACACATGATATTGATCTTTTTAATTTTAGCCATTTGGGTGGGTGTGTATTGGTGTCTCACTGCATTTCCCGAATACTAATGACATTGAGCAACCTTTTCATATGTTAATTGTCCACTTTGATATCTTCTTTTGCAAGGTACCAGATCAGATCTTTTGCTGAGTTTTCTACTGGATTTTCTGTCCTTTTCGTACCATTTTTTGTAGGAGTTTTAATGTATTATACATGCAGATCTTTTATAGGATGTATAACAACTAGCTTCTCCTACTGTCCGGGTGTTTTTCACTCTAATAATGATATACTAGATGAATAGAAACTTTTATTCTTGATATAATCTAATTTATCTTTTGATTTAAAATTTATTTTTTGTGTGGCCTGTTAATGAAGTCTTTGTTAACCTAAAGATCTTAATGATATTCTTTTATATTTTCTTCTAGAAGCTTTATTATTTTATCTTTTACTCTTAGATATGTAATCCATCTGGAATTCATTTTTGTATATGGTGTTAGGAGTCAAAAATTTTTTGCACATGGATGTTTAGTTGAACACTTACTGATAAGTAAAACCATCATTCTGCACTGCACTTCAGTGTCACTTTTGTTGTTAACTGGATAGCTGTATAGGTGTAGGTATGTCTCTGACCTTTTCTGTTCCATTAGTCTACTTGGCTATCCTTTTGCCAAGCCACAATTTTTAACTTACTATAACTTTATTAGGTTTTGTTATTTGGTAGTATAAGACCTCCAACTTCATTCTTCATTTTAAAGATTCCATTGACTATTTTTTTGCATTTTGCCTTTCTATATAGCTTTTAGAATTGTCTTGTCAATTTACGTGCCCACCACCTGCACATCTGCATGCGTGGGGAACATGCCAGGATATTTGAGATTGTACTGAATCTACATATTAATTTGGGAAAAATTTACATCTTTTTAATGTTGAATCTTCCAATCCATGAAGATATATCCCTCCATTTATTAATGCCTTAATTTATTTCTCTCAATAATACATTAGTAGCTTTCTCTGTAGATTTATTCTTAAATATTTGACTTTTATGCTATTGCAAATATACCACTATTTAAATTTAAAAAAGATTTTGAATAGGGACCTTGTATCCAGTGATCTTACTAAATCCACTTCATAATTCAAAGTATGCGTTTGGTGAGTCTTTTGAATTCGTTCTACATACACAATCTTCTTATGAACAGAAAATGACAATCCTTACAACATTTTTCCTTGCCTTATTATGAATAAAAGTGAGAATAGCGGCATCTTTTTTTCATTTTCAAGGGAAAATTTTCAATTGTTCAAAATTAAGTATGATGTTTCTTATAAGCGTTTTGTAGATAGTCTTTTACAGATTAAGGAACTTGCATTCCATGCCTGGTTTGCTAAGATTTTTTTATCACAAATTTATGAAACTTATGTTTGTCCTGCATCTCTTGAGATAATCATATGATTTTTTTTCTTTTATTTTGTTAATCTGTTGAACCATGCTGATTGGTTTTTTTTTATAAACTTTTTTATTAATTAAAAAACTTAACAAAAGAACATTAAAATATCATTCCATTCTACATATACAATCAGTAATTCTTAATATTATCACATAGTTGCATATTCATCATTTCTTAGAACATTTGCATCGATTTAGAAAAAGAAATAAAAAGACATCAGAAAAAGGAATAAAATGATAATAGAGAAAA